>VYZS01082137.1:4796-17869 GCA_013400695.1 Neodrepanis coruscans | reverse complement strand
GGGCTGCTGCCGCTGCTGGCCGGGCTGCCCCGCTACGGAGAGATCCTCAACTACCCGCCGGCGGCGGTGGGCGTGGGCGGAGAGGCGACGGGGGGCGGCCCGGTGCCTTCCTCGATGTGGGACTGCGAGGAGTTCCTGCGCCTGGGGCTGCGCTACCGGCACACGGCAGCCGGGGGCTCCCCCAACCGAGACCTGGTGCCGCTGGTGGCAGAGCTGCGGGAGGCGGCGGGTGGCGGGGCACTGCTAAAGCGCGAGTACTTCCAGGTGCTGGTGCGGATCCGGGCCGGGACTGAGAATGTGGCCCCCAAGCCCAGCTTCTTGGCCATGCTAATGATGGAGGTGGACCAGTTCGTCCTCACGGCCCTCACACCTGAGATGCTGTCAGCTGAGGATGCTGAGTCGCCACCAGATCTGCTGCTTTTCAACATCACCTCTCCCTTTGGCCCTGGCCAGGGCCACATGGTCAGCACAGACGACCGGAGCTTGTCTGTCACCTCCTTCAGCCAGCGGGATGTGAGGGAGCTGCGCATTGCCTACCAGCCACCCATGGAGGACTCGGATAGGGAGCGGCTTTTCGAGCTTGAACTGGAGGTGCTGGACCCAGAGGGTGCGGCCTCGGAGCCCTTCGCCTTCGTGATTGTTGTGAAGCCCATGAACACCCTGGCACCCGTGGTGACCCGCAACACTGGCCTTGTGCTCTATGAGGGGCAGTCGCGGCCTCTCTCAGGCCCAGGTCCCAACCCCAGCCTGGTGATCAGTGATGAGGATGACCTTGAGCAGGTGCGGGTGAGTGTGGTGGCAGGGCTGAGGCATGGCCATCTCACTCTCCTGGAGGACACTCCAGGACCTGCTGCCCCTCGTAAACACTTCACAGTCGCTGAGCTGGCAGCAGGCTGGGTCATTTATCAGCATGATGGCAGTGAGTCTCCACTCAGTGACAACCTGGTGCTGCGGCTGGAAGATGGTGGCTCTCGCCACCGCGTTGAGTTCCTTTTCCCCATTACCCTCGTGCCCACTGATGACCAGCCACCCCTACTTAATGCTAACACCGGGCTTGCCATGGCTGAGGGTGAAACAGTGCCCATCACCACCCGTGCTCTTAGTGCCACTGACATTGATTCACAGGATGCCGTCCTGCTCTTCTTAGTGGAGTCTGGTCCCACTGCTGGGCAGCTCCTCCTCCGTCAAGCACAACTGCCTCCCAGCTGGGAAGAGGAGGAAGAAGATGAGGGCTTTTCTTGGAGGAGGGTGCCAGGTTTAGCAGGAAGCTCTCTCATCTATGAAAAGCCAGTAAGAGAGTGGCTGCAACAGGACATTGTGGAAGGGCGTCTCTATTACCAACACTTTGGCACTCACAGCCCTGGCCCTCGAGTTGTGTTGGACCAGTTCATCTTTAGAGTTCAGGATGACAATGACCCTCCAAACCGCTCAGGACCACAGACCTTTGTGATCCGGGTGCATCCCGTAGACAGGTTAGCCCCAGAGCTGCATAGCAGCAGCAGCCTGCACTTAATAGTTGCAGAACAGCAGGTGACCCCCCTGCAGAGGAAGCACTTATGTTACACAGATCAGGATTCAGGGGACCGTGAACTCCGCTACACAATAACCCGGCCTCCCACTGACACTGACACCAACCACTCTCCAGATGTATATGGAGCTCGCCTTGGATCCCTTGTGCTGACTGAGGATCACTCTGTGGAAGTTACCCACTTCACACAAGCCCAGATCAATCACCATAAGATCTCTTACCGCCCCCCACAGGAAGAACTGGGGGTGGCTCCTCATTTGATTCAGTTTCAGTATCAAGTGCAAGATGCGGCTGGCAATGCAGCAAAAGGGACTTTCACTATCTACTTGCAGCCTGTAGATAACCAGCCTCCTGAAATTACTAATACTGGCTTCACTTTGCCTGAGGGAGGTAGCCATGTCCTTAGTCCAGCTGAGCTGGATGCCAGTGACACGGACACTGAACTTGCCCATCTCAGATTTATCTTGACACAGGCTCCTCGGTATGGCCAGTTGCAGCTTTCTGGATACAGTCTGATCCCAGGAGGTGTCTTCGGCCTGGAAGATATCAGACAAGGGAGAGTGGTGTACGTGCACAGTGGAGCTGAGACCAACAGTGATACCTGCAGGCTTGATGTGAGTGATGGGGTTCATTTTGTGCCCATCACACTGAAAATGAACGTGCACCCAGTTGATGATGAGGTTCCTACACTAAGATTGCCCCCGGGCACTCTTGGTTCCTATCTAGATGTGCTGGAGAATGGTGCTGCTGAAATCACTGCTAATGTCATTCAGGGCACTGATGAGGATACAGATGATTTAATGTTGACCTTCATTGTAGAGGATCCTCCTCAGTATGGGAACATCCTGGTTCAAGGGGTGCCTGCAGAGAGGTTTTCCCAGAGAGATCTGCTGGATGGTGCTGTGGTATATGCACACACTGCTGGTGAAATAGGCCTTCTGCCCAAGGAAGATGCCTTCAACCTTACGTTGTCTGACCTGTCTGAGAAGTGGAATGTCAGGGGCAATGTTGTTCAAGGGGTTTCAGTCTTGGTAACTATTCTTCCTGTTGACAGTCAAGCCCCACAGATTTTTGTGGGGGAGCAGTTCATGGTAACAGAAGGTGACAAATGGGTCATTACTCCTGCTCACCTCAGGGCTGAAGATGTGGATACTCCTAGTGACGATATACTCTGCACAATTGTTGCTCAGCCCACGTCTGGGTATGTAGAGAACATCTCTCCTGCCCCAGGATCTGAAAAATCCAGGGCAGGGGTAGCTATAAGTGCTTTTACCTTGAAAGACCTCCGTCAAGGGCATATTTTTTATGTCCAAAGTATACATAAAGGTGTAGAGCCTGTTGCAGATAGATTTGCTTTCCGCTGTTCTGATGGCGTTAACTTCTCCCAGAGGCACTTTTTCCCCATTGTTATTATGTCCATCAATGATGAAGAGCCTGAAATCTTTGTGCGAGAGTTTGTTGTGATGGAAGGCATGAGCCTGGTTATCGATACTCCCATCCTCAGTGCAGTCGATGCAGATGTCCCTGCTGATGAGTTAACATTCACAGTCACTAGGCTTCCCAGGCATGGCCACATTGTGAACCAGCTGATCAATGGAACTGTCCTAGTGGAGAGCTTCACCTTGGATCAGATAACAGAGAACTCCAACATACTCTATGAACATGATGACTCTGAAACAAAGATGGACAGTTTTGAGGTGAAACTCACAGATGGTAAACATATTGTTAGGAAAACTGTACCCATCATGGTTATTCCTGTAGATGATGAGACACCCAGAATGGCTATCAATGATGGTTTGGAGATTGAAATAGGGGAAACTAGAACTATTAATAACAGAATATTGAAGGCTACTGATCTTGATTCTGAAGACAAAACCTTGACATACATTATAAGATATGGGCCAGGACAAGGCCTCTTGCAGAGGATAAAGCCTTCAGGTGGACTTGAAAATGTCACCCTGGGAATGAACTTCACCCAGGATGAAGTGGATAGAAACTTAATTCAATATAAGCATTTTGGCCAAGAAGGAATTCGTGATCTTATCAAGTTTGATGTGACAGATGGAATAAATCCTCTTATTGACCGCTATTTTTATGTGACAATAGGTAGCATTGATATTGTCTTCCCAGCTGTTATCAGCAAAGGAGTTTCTTTGAAGGAAGGAGGGAAGGTAACCCTTACTACTGATTTGCTTAGCACCAGTGACTTGAATAGTCCAGATGAGAACTTGGTTTTCACTATTACCAGAGCACCTGTTCGTGGTCATCTTGAATGCACAGATCAGCCTGGGGTACCCATCTCCACTTTTACTCAACTCCTATTAGCAGGCAATAAAGTCTATTACATTCACACTTCAGAAGATGAGGTGAAAATGGACAGCTTTGAGTTTGAGGTGACTGATGGCTATAACCCTGTGTTTCGCACTTTCAGAATTTCTATTAGTGATGTGGACAATAAGAAACCTGTTGTCACAATCCATAATCTGGTGGTGAGTGAAAATGATTACAAACTGATAACCCCATTTGAACTGACTGCAGAAGACAGGGATACACCTGATACATTACTAAAATTTATCATCATTCAAATACCAGTTCATGGTCAGATCTTATTCAATAACTCCAAACCAGTCACCATCTTCACTAAACAAGATCTAAATGAAAATCTAATCAGCTACAAACATGATGGCACAGAATCGGTTGAGGATAGTTTCTCTTTCACTGTTACGGACGGTACTCATACTGATTTCTACGTCTTCCCCAACACTGTGTTTGAAACAAGGAAACCTCAGACTATGAAAATTCGAATAATGGCTGTGGACAACAGTGTACCTCAAGTTGTAGTAAATAAGGGTGCTCAGACTCTCCGTATCCTGGCCACAGGTCACATCGGGTTTCTGATTACCAACAAGGTGCTCAAAGTGGAAGACAGGGACAGTTTGCATGTTACTCTTAAGATTAGAATCACAGAGGGTCCACGCCATGGCTTCCTGATCCACCTGGGGAAAGGCAACCATAGCATCAGCCAGTTCACCCAAGGTATTACAATACTTTGTGCTTTCTTAAGATCACTGGAAACATTCTTTTCCATGCTAAACTCTAAAAATTGATGGGAGAAACTCTCCAACAGTGAGCTTATTTATAAGGGCTTCATTATTTTTTACGTCTGTTTATTTTTTGCATCTGTGACAGCTTTAAACATGAAATGGGGTCTGCTGGATAAACACTAAATAAAGGAGCTTCTTTGCTTTAGAGGGCTTAGTCTAAATAACTGTGATTTGGACTTCCTATCAGTGTTAGAAGTTTGGATAACAGAACTGCGCTGCACATATTTAGAGAGAAGTGCTTTCTTTAACCAGTTTTATTTAGAAAATGCTATGGGAGTGGCCAAACTATTATTAACTAATGGTCATTCCAGGGCTAGGGTATCAGTTGCTGTATAGCCTGAGCACACTTAACTGTAAAAGCAAAATAATTTCCCAACCGATGGGGAAATAATATGTTTTGAGTGCATTTTTGGCCTTAATTACACAAGCTTAACGACAAAATGTTTGTGGTAAATTAATAGGTAGTGTAAATGTTTTAAAATTATGTCAGTGGTACTTACTTTTTATGTGAAACTAAAATAGTAGGAGGTATAAATAAGGCAAAACCCACGTATTGTATGTTCTGAAATAAAGCCTCAACACGAGGCTCTGAAGTAACTTTAATTGAAATGGGAGCATATCTCCAGAGAATTTTCCATGTTATTTTTCAGTCAGTAAATGGCTGGTTAATTAACAATGAAATGAGTGTTTTTTCAGCCTTCTGTGGAATGAGCAGACAGCACAACTGCAAGGAGACTCAAAGTTAAAGGGGCCCAGCTGGGCTGGGCTGTGTAGGTGGTAAGGCTTGAGAAGAGCACTTGCAGTTGGCTATATTTCATGTCAAACAGACCATATTTGTATATATCCATTTTACAGTCTTGGCTGTAGCGATGTACCAAACCTTTCAAACACTCTTGATAAACTTGCTAATGGCTTAAGTGTCCTAAGTTTTGCAGTGTTAGTGCAAAGAAGAAGATAAGGGACCAAAGATATTCAGGCTTTGGGAACCAGCACAATTCTTAAATGTAAAGCTTCAGTAGTGAACTGTGAGTTATTGAGAGTATTGTCAGAACAAGTGAGAAACAGAAGAGAAAGGAAGAGAGCAAATAAACAGATTATCACTTTTTAAAGTGGGTTTTCTTTTACATTGGAGAATGTAGAATTACTGAACAGGTGTTCCTTGAAAGCAGAGCACTGCATAGCATGGTGATATCCCATTTTTTATAAGGAGGGGTAACACTCAGGAAAGGTACGCTTTCCATTCTTCCACTCTCTCTTGTGCTGTGTGGACAGGTTTGTCTGATGATCAGAACAAAGTTGTTACTTGGCTTTGAATTAGCTATCCAACCATGTGGCCAACTCTGTGGTCTTCATGCAGGCTATCTTAATATCCTGGGGTTGCTCAAGCTGAGTAAAAAGCATGCAGCCCTTAATAAAAAATGATCTTAAAACTAGCAAAGATCCCCAGAGACTGATGTAACTTCACAGGTTCCCTGACAGTACTGGCACAAGCACTTTAAGTTTGTGATGGGTTGAAGAATGTTTTTAAGAAGTACATGTTTCTTCAACAATCTTGTTCTCTGGCCTCTATAAGCAAATACCTCCAGAGCATCTGTATTATTTCTGTGGTATCTGCTCAACTTCCTGAATGCTTTTTATAATGGTTTGTATTTATGAAGCAAACACATGAAAATGTCCAAGCACTTGGAATGGCCAAGCACTTGAAGGAGAAGAGGTGCCTGTGAAGGCTGCATGAAATGCAGAAATCATCAGGGTTACACAGGGAATAATACATCTGCTGAGTACAGGGAGAGTGAACTTTTTGGAATCACAGAATAATGTGGAAGCAAAAGTCATGATGAAAGGGTATGATCCTTTCTTTTTTCCTCATATGCCTTGTTGTTTGTAGCTGCTTTGAATGTGAGAGAGGTTGTGAGTAGCAGGGAGACAAAAATTCTTCGCTGAACCTAGAAGGCTACAGCTTTGAGAAGTAATATGAGACACAACTCTGTTGTCCCTCACCTTGTGGCCCACTACCATTAAACATGCAAATATTTAACTCTGTTAAATCCAGAGTAGTGAATTTATGCATCTTTCATGCTTATGCTATACTGAGATGAATAATTATCTAATGTTGAGGGCAGGAGTAAACAAGACCCTCTTTTGTCGTATTGTTAATAATCCTAGCGTAAGTGCAGATTTTGCAACTGACTTTGGGAAGTCTCTGTATAGCCTGTTGGACCTGCTGTTACATGCTTTCTTTTTACATTTTGATCTTCCCCCTTTTTAGGCATTTTATCCTGTCATGTGCCACATCTTTCAAAATTCTGAATAGTTCCAGTTTCCTCAAGATATGTGGGTCCTTATAGGGCTTGTAAAACCTGGTTAGTCTTCCGGTTTATGTTGGAAGGGACCTCTGGATGTCATTTTGTCCAACCTCTATTCAAAACTGGGACAACTTTGAAGTTGAATGTGGCTGTTGAGGGTGTCATGCAGATAAATTTTGAAAGCTGCTCAGTAGTTTGTGAAGTCTATTCTAGTACTCTACCACCTCATACTCCCATTTCTTAGATTAATGCCTGTGGTTGTATAAACAGGCAGCCTGACCACATTAAGTAAGGTAACATTGATGGAACAAGATTCATTGTGTACAAGCAGCATGAGCAATCTGGTTTTTCAGATTGCCTGTAACTGAAAGAGAGGACAGAGCAATTGTTTAGCATGCAGCCTTCTGCCTTTTGCTAGCAGAGGTAATTATATTTTTTAAATAGAAAATTATGTTGTCAGTATTTCAAAATTATATAGGAAAATTCCAATATAAAATTAATTTTTAGCAGTCACTGCAAGTTTGGATATAATTAACATAACCTAATCAGCTGTGGAAGGAAAGTATAGACTTGCTCAAGTGACTCTGACGATGTTCTTAATGAACAGAAAACAGGTTATTCCTTTGCAGTTATTCTGACAAAATTAAGATCTTTGGATGACCAGGGGCTTTTTTTCTTATGAGTTGGTCCTGGTCCTGTGAACACTTGTTTAAGTGCTTATCTTTATATACACTGGAACCATGGATTTTGATAAGGCTACCGACAGGAGCAGAGTTGGGTGTATTTATGTTCACAGGATGAAAGATATATTTGCCCCACTGGCATGAAGAGGTATTTGTTTGCATCCTCTTTACAGCCCCATGAATTTTTGATCTTTAAACTTTCAAACGTTTATGGAAGGTATCATTGAGTTACATATATTTGCTGATAGTGCTCTTAACTTGTTTGCTCTAAAAGATGTCTGGTTACTTTTGGAACTGAAGATTTTGCGAAGCTTTAACACAAGTGCTTTCGGCTTCTTTTTACTCATGCGTTCACCCTAACATCAGAAGAGAACTTGGGTGGTACTTCAGTTCCACTTTAATGCTATTCATTTCTAGCAGTTTTTCTTGGAAAAGGTATCAGACATGGATTTTTACCAACAGCAGTCTTTCAAAGAAATTGACAACTCCTAGTTTTTATATATTGTATGTTTCTCATCAGTATTCAAGGAAACCAGATCCCTGTAAATGTCCTTTACAGTACGTTTAGGTTGAAGAATGACAAAATCGATATTTTAGTGAAGATAACACCTCTGTTTAAGAAAATGAACTACTAAAAGTATGAAATATTTCTAACTGTTAAGCCATGTTATTAAATCTCCCTTCAGTTCTTTTTGTAAATACAGCTTAAAAGAAAGAGGGCACTGGAAAGGGGGAAGTAGAAGGAGGGAGAATGAATGATATCTGTAAAACTTCCATGCTGTTAATACTGGAATTACTCAGTTCTGCTGGTGAACCTCAAACGGACTCTTTTTGAAGCTAAACAATTTAATACATATCAAGTTTTTCTATAAAAACAGGTTCCTACCTTCAGCATTTAATATAAAATCTATTTTTCCTGACTGTTTCCAGCTGATATTGATGATATGAAGATATGCTATGTTTTACATGGGGGTGACAACGCCACCAGTGACATTTTTCATTTCATGGTTGAAGATAGTGGTGAGTACTCCTAATATCTAAGATTTTTTTTCCTTTTTAGAGACAAAGAGTTTAAGTATACTTTATGAGTTTAAGAACACTGAATTGAATTGAGGGAAGTCTGTGTTATCTCTTGGAATATGATTTTTGTTATGGCTTTCCTATATTGATTTACAATGGTGATTACAAAGAGAGATGACTTGATGAATTAGTAATTGCCTGTAATGAAAAAACTTCAACCTACTCTAGCAGGAAAGTGAAATTCAGTAAGTCTACTCAGATACCTGTGCTATTTGTAGTTTTACCTTTTCATTCCCTGTCCAGCATTTACACAAAAATTCTCCTAAGTTTTATCTTGAGAAACTTTCTAAATTTTGATTTGTGGTTATTTTGATTTGTGTCTACCTTTTTAAAACTTCCAGCTATAAGACTATTCATATGAAAACATTATCTCCAATGTACTTGTGGTGTAGAGTTCAAGTTTTGATTCTACCTATGTAACAGAACCCTCAATGGCTTGACAAAGATCTTTGTCAGATGACTGATGTGAATTCTCTGGACAAATATTATTTTATAGGATGGCAGATGCAAAAGGAAATGATGAAAACAAATTATGGATATTGGCACGTACTCATTTGAGGAAAAAATATAAAGGTTTTTTGTTTGTTTTTAAAGCAAAAAGGACAGTTTAGAGGGTAAAATAATGCAATAGCAGGCTTTTTTACCCCATTCAAAGTCTATACTTAATGTGGATATTCCTAAATGTAGATATTCCTGTGTGTGATAACAGGTGGCTAGATTGTGTTACTTTAATACCTTTTTAAATCAGTGATACATAGCTCTATGAGTAATTGGCAATGGATTTTAGTTGCTGTAATAATATGCTTCTTAAGAAGACTTCAAATTAGCTTATTGTCAGCTCATGTGTACTCAGATTGAGTTACTGCTTCACAAGAAGCACAGCCAATTAAGGGTATTAAAATTAGTGAACAGGGATTTGTCCTGTCTGTCACAGATTGAATAGTTTTTGTCACCATCTACCATTGCTGGGAGTGGGATATTAAAGCATGTTCTCCTGTTTATTGTGCTGAACAGGCACAGAAGAAACAATAGCTTTAGAGAGTTTTGAAAATGTTTTTGCAAAACTCTGTAACATCAGAGACCAAGTAGTGAGATAAGAGTTTGTAACACTTGACTTATTTTCTGTAAATGTTTTCTTTAAATTGAGATATAGGTTAGAGAAACTTAAAGCTAAGTAAAGGTAATGGAATATGAGATGCCATATTTTCATAGTAATACCATCACTTTCTAATGACAGATGTCACCACACGGTCACATTGTTCATGATTTTTAAGTTGATCTTCTAGTAGGTGAACAAATACTCAGTCTTGAGATGTTTCAAGGTTTTATGTGATGGGACTAATTAAAGCTGAAGCAAGTGTACTTTCAGTGAGGTGTTTAACATCAGTTCTAAAAAATGAGTTGCCCCTTGACAATCCAACATTTGTGGTACTTGTCTCCATGCTATTTGATACTTTATAGTGGCAAATATGTAGTTAAAGAAATTACACTTAATATTCCGCTTCTATATCCAGAATTTTTCTTTCATTGGAAAGCTTACCTGCCACATCGGCTCCTACTTGGCAGAGTTGTAACAACCTGTCAATTGTAACAGCATGCTGTTCATAATACAAAGAATCCTTATGATAGCAAGGTGCTTGCTGATTTTATAGAGCCTTTGGAACTTACAACGTTATTTACAGAGTACTTAGCTAGATGGTAAGATGGTCTTTGCTTTCCTGAGGCTGTTTGTTGACACAGTGGAAAATGAGCTGTGTTGCATTTCAGAGTATTTCTGATTTTCTGCTTGACTGAAGATGGTAAAGCTGAATTTAAGATTGATGAAGTTGAGGTCAAAATATTAGTAATTGACTGTCTAAAATAACTCAAATTTATTAGCAGAATCTTTAGAATCTATAAAATGTGAAAAATCCAGCAATTTAATCCAGCTATATTCCCACCCTCCTCGGAGAGACATCAAAGCCAGTGTTTTGCAGCTCAGGTATATTTTGGCAGACTTTCAGTGGTACCAAGACTATTGTTTAGTTTTTTTTGATTTTAAGCCAGATCATATTAAGAGAGTACACACAAGAGCTGAATGAAAGATGCAGCACAGGTGATCAACATCCACTGTAAAAAGGCACACTTCAGACTTCCATCTTCTGTAACAGGAATTTTGCAGTAGTAACAGGTTAGTGCTACCATACAGTGTATAATGCTATAAATTAAATAAGTGGGACTTCACTTTAGCTGGATTGTGTGATAGTCCATAAGTGATCCTGTTCAAATTCAGAGGGATTTCAAAACGTAATTCAATAAATGAATATGCGTTCATGTAATTCAGCTTATGCTGTTTCAAATAAGTAAAAAAACCTAAAATAAGGCACATCATGTGACCCAAGTATTTTACATTTTCCAGTCCTTTCATGCCTCAGCAAGGGGAACATACAACACCAGTTCCTGCTCTCTTTACCTGACATAAATTTGAAAGTTGATTTTGCTCCATACCTATAGTGTTGCCTGTAAAGTACTTCCCTAATGTTTTGCAGTGTTTGTTCATGGTCTGTGAACTGCAGATAGAAAAAAAAGAGCATGACTTTCTCTAACTTCGTCTTTTGATGGTTAATCTGCTCTACTCATTATGCCATGACTTATGAGAACAAATGCAGAAGCCTTTTTGTCAGCTCCTTAAATGATGATAGTCCGATTGCAACCCGAGTCTGTTATCTCAGTTGCTTGGACACCGAGTACAAAGAGTCATCAAACTGCTCTGGTGGAAACTTTGTTTTGGGTCTGGAATTTTGTTTATCTTCTTGCATGTGGTAGCATTTGTAGTGAGCAAGTTAGGGCAACAGCAGACTAGGTGGGTAAATGAGGTGAAAAGAGCCAAGTCAGCACTCTGCCATCTCTCAGCCCCTTGCCTGCTTAGTTTCTCACAGTGGGCGTGAGTGCCATGCTGCGCACCAAACTGTGACCTAGGATCTGAAAGCATGAAATATGGTACCGGTACAAGGTTTGCTTAGCGGCCAGTAGAGAAAATTGCAGTATAGACAAATGAAGAATAGCTCAGGAATTATGGCTGTCTCTTGATAAGCTTTCTGATTATAATTAGAGAACAGGAGTGGGCTCAGTATGAAAAGAAAGGAAGGCCATTTAAAAGGAAGGAAAGCCCTCAGGACTGTAGTTCAAGTGTAAACATGTGACAGCGGTCTATCCCGATGTTTACATTTTTAAATTATTAATTCAGTGATTATAATAAAGGAATGAATGCTACCAGAAAGCAGGGAAAGTAGGATTTTTCCCCTATGGGAGGGTAAAAAATGAAAATCCAGACTGATAGTTGAACTCCTAGACATATTTCTGGTATCTAGGCTTGCACATTATTGAAAGAATCACTGGACTGAGGAAAAAGATCCAGCTGAAGAAGTTTGAGCCTCTTAATTAGTGAAAAACAAACTCATAGGGTAATTTATATCTGATAATTTTAATGAGAAGCTGCAGTGTCTGCAGTAAGTCAGGAAGCTTGAGAAAATTGGGTGTGTATGGCACTGCCAAATATATGCATAGAGTTGGTGCTGTGCATAATGGCACTAATACGTATGGAATGAAAGTTGACACAGAAATTAGCTGCAGTGTGTTGAGCTCTTGTGCCTATTTCCGAAAACTGCATGCTACAATTTCGTGCTACATCTCTCGTGAGTTGTCAGAGGCATTTTTAGTCCGTACATGAACTGTGCCCTGAAAATGTACAGTTAAAACTGAAGTGTATTGTTTACTTTCTGTTTATTCTCTGGTTGTCTGAGATTTAATGTCACTGCAGTAGGTCATATTAATTGAATAATTGAATAATGCCCACCTATCCAATCTGTAGAAGATTTAATGTGCTGTTTCGAGTAATATGAAACTGGTTGAACTGGTTTAAGGTAAATTTTTGCTAGATTCTGCTGATTGTGTAGAGTAAAACAAACATACCCCAAAGCTGGCACTAAACTCAAACCCTAGCACAAACTCCATACATCCAGAGGCGGTATCAAAGTCAAATACATTCCTTGTCCAGCAATGAGTATCAGTTCTGGGGTAGCAGTACTACTGCAGCAGCGTGCTGGATGCCAGTTAGAGAGCAGAACTTCTCTGTAAAGGACTATTGTTGTATTCTTTTTGGAGTCACATAAGAAAAATTCTTTATTCTATTTAGGTTTTGTAGATAACTCTGAAATGTTCAAGATCAGGTCATGTAAAGTCAGTGAAGAAATGTTTATCTCTTTTAAATAGTGGTCTGCTCCCAAATATTTTTAAAAGAAGATGTTGTTCTTGACCTGCTTGTTATGTGACTAGTGCTCTCATCTCAGTATGCCTTGTTTGTTCTTCTTCCTCCCCTGTCTGTCTTCTGAAG
>VYZS01082112.1:1134-29412 GCA_013400695.1 Neodrepanis coruscans | reverse complement strand
GTGCCAGGACCCCCCGGGGCACCAGGTGCGGCCACAGGGGGCCCGTGCCCCGTGACGGATGGTCCCGGGGGCACCTCCATGGCCGGATCCGCCCGCCCGGAGCCGCCACCGCTTACAGCCCGGCTTGGCACTCCGCGCATGCGCGCAGAGCCTCACTAGGGGCGGTTCCTGGGTGCTGACCATCCAATCCGAGAGGGGAAGTCACCCAGGGTGCGCCTGCACATGCACAAAGATTGGTCCCCTATAAAAAGGCGAGCGGGACCGCCATCTTTCTCTTTTCTCTGCCAGAGCTAGTTGGGGTCGCATCTCTACACGCCTCTGCACCAAGTTCTGCCCTCGCACGCGGGCTGATTGGCGACTTCAGCGGCAGCGGCACAGATTGAGGACCACATCTTTCCATCAGCAGTGGTATTCCTGGGGGTGGATTGTTTCGGGGTCACACCTCTACGCGCCTCCACACTGAGACCTGCCCCTGCACATGGGCTGATTGGCGACTTCAGCGGCAGCGGCACAGATTGAGGACCACATCTTTCCATCAGCAGTGGTATTCCTTCCTGGGGAAAGGGGGGTGGGCGGTCGCGGGTTTTTTTTCTAATTGTCCCAGTGCCTTTTCAGGAGCCCAGCAGAAACCTAGTGCTACCCTAGAGTTCTCCTAATCGGGCGCGGGATTTGGAAGAGCTGTGGTCACGGCTTCCTAATTATCCTGGTGCCTTTTAAGGAGCCCTCACGGCTAACCCAACGCTACCCTAGAGCTTTTCCCCATCCAGCCGTGGGGTCTGGAAGAGCTTAATTTGTCTGTCTTTGCGCTTCATTGTCAGTTTTCTGTGTGTGTAAAATAAACCGAGTTATTTGTTTGTTTTCTTTTTTTTGGGGGTGTGTGGCTTCTATCAGACCTCTCTTGTCAGTACCACGCTTCCTAGTGGTAAAACCACGACACACACTGTCTCCCCTTGTCTTGTACTTTGCTTTTACCAAGCACCAGAGTTGATGTATCAAAGAGAGGTACTAGGAAATACTATTTGTATCTAGCAAATACTATTGTGCAAACACTTGCATTTCCAGTTCGCAAGAGGAAATTGAGTGTTTGAAGACTTCTAAGATCTTCCTTAGCAAACTGTTCTTTAGATGATGCTAATAAATTACTCTAATAGTTATACTATTATATTAATAACTAAGTTTTTCTTACTGAGTTGTTCAAATGAGATATTGACAAAGAGTGACAAGACTAAAAACAAAAATATGACATTACTTGACCACTGTCAAGGACATGGAGCATTCCTAGAAATTAAAGGTGTTGCTAAAGTACTATTTATGATACCATCAGACAAGTTTGGTTCTCAGCACTTACATGAATGTATAAAGGACAGTTCCAATTTCTGAACAGTTTAGATACATACAAACAACAGAATCCTGTGCTTATTTCTCCCACTAAGTTTAAGCCAATTTTGTCTGTCACATATTTCAATTAATAGAACATTTGGGCTCTCCATGAATTATTCGCAGGCAAAAATTAAAGTTCCTACTTAGAACAACTTTATATTCAGTGACTCTAAGGAGGTAATATAGCGTCTTTCCTGTACCAAAAAAGACATTATTTCCTTTGGTTTGTAATATGTTCTTCCCCAAATGATTATAAATTCTCTAAAGGAGCAGAGTTGTATTTAATGGTAGTACTCTTCTCTGAGGGAAGTAAATTACTTCTGAAAGCTACAAGTAAAGCCTTTCATTTATTTATGGAAAGAACGAACAGATATAAAAAGGTATGCTAGGTGTATCTAATCTGCACACCGACTAAAGAAACCAGACATATAAAAGGCATTGTGACTAAATTTGGTATTACCATGTGGTAATTCTATAATGTCTGCTTTCAAAGAGAAATACGCATTAGAAACATATTAAGCAAAAGAAGGGCCCAACATGATTACCACAGGAGTCATTGCAGAATTGCATTTGTTTGTGAAACCTGGGGTGGGAAGAAATCCCTTCTGGCTGGTTTATAATATTGTTGGAATATTAATAAAGGAATGTTGTAGATGTTTTATCTGTTGTGGGTTGCCAGCTTGCCAAAACACTCCCAAGACATAAGCACAGCCGGTAGTGGGTGGTGATGGTCAGATGGGGAGAAAGGTGGGATGCCTATGCAAAGTTCTCAAATCCCAAACTGAATTTAAGTCAGATGTTTTTGACAAGACCTACAGAAGAGGAAAGGTGGTGATAGCACAGCCCATCAGTCATCTGATAAATACCCCAAGGGACACAACAGGGCAGCTGGCACTTTGCTGGGATCCACAAAAAGGGAATTGGACCCTGGATATTCAGACAAGAATATTTACTACCAAAAGAAACTTTGTGTAAAGGAGCATTTAAATAAGGCTTTCAAGATGAAGACCATGATTACAGTCTAAAACTTATGACTGCATTTTTATAAGCATAGTTTCAGAAAAACTCTTGCAGTTTGAGAGGCACTGAATAGTAATGTATTTATTTGCTTTTCATGATACAATATTTGACAAAACACTCCAATGGCTCTCATGTTTAGAGACATCAGTGGTTAGGTTTCTGCAAAGCTTGAAAAATAAAAGAGCATACAGATCAGAATTTCTCTGAATATTTTAAAGTAAACATCTATTCAATTTCAAAGCTGGTGTACTTTTTTCAATAAAAAAATGGATATGGATCACCAAGAAAATTGTCCCTCTGCACCTCTGTCTTCCCAGAAAGTTTTGATCATTGCATGATATTATGAACCATTAATGTCACTATGGCATGAGTTAAGGACAATGTTTATTTCGAGCTCAGTTGCTACTACCAGCAAGTTTTGCAATTCCAGCAGTGCTTCCTAGTACAGTGTTACAAGGGTATGTCTGATGTCTTGACTTAATGGGTAGCTTCAATCGATGTTGTGCCATGTTTCACTAAACAAGGCATTCATGTGATGTACTGAATTTTGTTACAGGGATAACAGTCCAATAATCTCTTACAACCTGAAAACACAGGTTTCCTGGGCATCATCCCTTTCTTTTGGAGAGGAGAAAATATTCACAGCACCTAGAAAATGTATAACTTATGAAATACTTGAAGTTCATCTTCTTGTTTTCAAAGGAAAAAGGGGAAATGTCCATATAATTTTTTTTTTAATCCTCCCTCCTAAGTATTACACAATATAGCATGATGGTTTTTTTGTGCTGGTGTATTTTGGTTTTTATTTTTGTTTGACTGGTCTATATTTCAAAATTTGTTTATTTTTTTGTTTTTGTTGCATTTTCCGATCCACAGAACCTGATTTGGAAGCATGCACCAGTAATACCATGATGTGATGAGAGTAACACAATAAGCACATTTGTATTTTGATCTCCTTATGTCTTAGATTGAGACAGAATTGTGATGCTATAAAGTGAACCCATAAGAGACTTCTCCCACATTTTGAAGAAAATGAGCCATGAACCACATCATGAGCCATGTATACCACACCAGCCTCTGTAAATTCAGATGACTGCCTGTAACCTAATTTCAGGTAAAATGAGAGAGAGAGAGAGAGAGAGAGAGAGAGAGAGAGAGATATTAAATGTGTATAACTCTACCCATGAAAGTTCAATAAAATGGTTAACATCATGAAGCTAAGCCTAAGCTTTAGGACTGCAACAATGGCCAAGGCATTAATAGACTAATGTAATAACAGCACCAAGAAGGGCATATATGCAACAGGTTCTGCCTTAGGTAGAGCAGCAACACATTCTCCTATGCCAAGTCAAGTGAAAAAAAGCAAGATGCTCCTCATTAATACATAAATGCCTGACTCCGGTTAATATATGTGAATAGGATGACGAGATGCTTCTTACTGATAGTCAGTGGGAAAAAAAACAGAATTTTGGTGATGCTTGGAGAATACTTTTTGTGACCTCTTTTTTTGTTTGTTTATTTCAAAGAGAGGTTAATTTACTAATAAATTTTAAGTGCATATGAGGAATGATGGTGGAAACGATTCATTACCAGCCTTGAACTCTCAGATTTTTTGACTAATGAAGTTGACATTTTTATCTGTATCTACCATTGCAGATAATGGTGCAGAATGCACCTACATTTGCATGTAGATCACATGTAAAAGGGCAGAGTACTGATGGTGGAATTAATCAAAATATTCTGCTTTCAGATCACAAAGATTAATTCAGTAAATTAAACTCTCTGTAACTGAGCCTTTTTTAGTGTCCAGCCATTCTTCAGCTAAATGACTGCAATAGTAGGGATCAAGTTGCAGGTCACAAATGAAGTCCGAAAATCCTAAGTGGTGAAAACATATCTCTTTCCTAAACACAAAAGGAATTTTAAAGTATCTAGAGGATTTAAAAGTATTAGAGGACACTCACTAAGCACTTAGAAGAATCAAAGACCTAATTCAGTTCCTTCCTATGATACCCAAACATTTTATGTATTGTAAATCATACCATACATAGTAAATTCATATTAATATAGCTGAACTATTTCATATATAAGACAAAATCCAGAAAATATGTTTCAAGTGGGTACTTTATTCTATTCTGCTATTCACAAAAGTTTAATGTTTGTGCGTGTAGGTGCCCAGCTAAGTATATTGAGCTCATTTCCCAGTTATGCCCAAGAAGCACACCGCACAACTCTAGTAAAACCATGTATGAGCCTGCCAGGGTGAATTTTAGCAGCTGAAACCTCTATGTTTCCAGATTCTACTGTTAGAGTTGCTAAGGCACACATGTATTTATGTGGCTTATCAAGAGCTTCCAGACAGCTTCCAGCCTCATCATGCTACACACATGTTCTCTGTCCTTTGACAGTATGTCTAATGCATCTCACACTGCCCTAAGAGCCAGCATGACAGCCTTCACTCCCTGGAAGCTGCCCACAGCTGGTAGCACTGTATGATGCAACTCAGAGCACAGCCAATGGCTCAGGCCCGAAATAACACAGTTTTGCACTGGTACAGCTAATTAAACTGATAATGTAATAAGTAAGATCAAAAGAATCATAATGTATGTAATCTAGGAGCAATCTCTAATCTGCAGTTTGTGCAGAATTGCTTATCTAATTATAGAAAAACACAACTTTTTCTGTAGGTTGAAGCCCAGCAATGAGTCTAGGCCAACTCAGAAAGCTTAAAGCAATTTTTACTACTGCAGAGTAAGGAGGCTCTTTTCTGTAGGAAGAGAGATGTATATGTGCAACCATTAATCTTTAAAGAACTTGAGAAAATTCATGCATCCTTAATAACTGGATACTTCTAATGAACACCTGCCAATATAACATATTCAAAAGATCCTGATTTAATATGTGGTTTTTGGGCACCCTCAAAAGCTTAGAGAACCATTAATCATGATGATGAACTTTAAGTACATTTAATTAAGGTACTAATTTTTTTTCCCATTTATATACTTTGTCCAGCTCATTCATTTCTAAGTTACAGGCAGCTTTCTTTCTAAATACAAATCAGTTTAGCCAAAAAAAACATTCAGGAAAATTACATGCTTTCATCATATTTAAAAGATCTAATTTGCAAAACTTATGTTAGAAGGGAGGCAGGCAACAACCTTTCTTATTTAGGAGTTGAGTCATGGTGTGACAAATGGTTGATAGCTCCAGTTTAACCAACACTGGTGGCAACCTCAGTTACACTATGACAGTAGCCTTGGTGTATAAGCCACAGCATATTATGCTGAGGACATTCATGTTCACTGAAAATCAATTGAAATACCATCACTTAAACTATGATTTGATAAGATTTTCTTTAAATCTCATACTTATACTGAAATAGTGGCATATTATGGAACCACAGTACACATTATACCTTGGTGGTGTATAAAATACCAATCTTAGGGCCTGTACTGAAAGCTGTCCAGCTGCACCAATGCACCTCAGTACTGTGGCTACAGTGATGCCAGTGCTTTCTCTGCACTATATAGGTATACTCCTACTGGAAATGGGATGGTCTATGCAGTAAGAGAAGGAAAAGCAGTACAACACCACCTCAGGAGAATGCAGGTGGTGTGATGGTTCCTCATCCTGGTCATTGTCCTTACAACAGCTGAATCCTAGATGTCTTGTCTCCATGTGAAATCCCTGTACACCAGACAAATTTGATACGTAACTGCTCTTCTAGAGACTGAAGGCATCAGAAAGAAAACCGTGAGTGGCATTCAGCACATTTTTTACTTAGAGATAACACAGCAAACAGCAATTCTTTGAACATCAGAACCAGTGAAGCCCAATTTCCTAAAGACGTATATCTGAGTGTTAGTACTGAATCTAAATTTTTAATGTTCATGAGATGTCTTTCTGCAACTTGGACATAAGGGCTTCTCTAAGGTGAATTCTTTGGTGTCTAATAGCTCACATCACAGCTTTTCCCATAGTTACAGATATTTTTTCCATTACCTGATGAAAACCACAAGATTTTCCTATAAAATTTGAACCAGCTCCTGCCTTAGGGCTTTTCTCTCACTAAAGGATCATTCAGCTAAAAGGAGCTAAATATAATAATGCAGATCTGCAGTACTCAGAGTGAACCTGCTTAAAATATTCAGATGGTGAAAACCATTAGACATTTTCAATAGTAATAACTAAGAGATATAAAGTAATTTCTTGGAAGCATTCTCCTATAAAGCAGTTCAAATGTTGCTCCTAGTCATACTAAACAATGAAGAAATTAGAGGAGAAAACGTCTGTGTACTTACTGAAGCATCCAATCAGAAGTCCATTATTGTAGATTTTGACTTTTTCTAATCCACCCATTTTTAACTACTGTGGACTTTAAAATTACCTCTGGCTTACAGAATTAGAAACAGATCTTACTACTCTGTTTCTCAGTTGGCTTGGACTTATTCTTTGTTTCACAGAGAGTCAATATTTCACATGGGAGGAGAAAGACATGAAAGTACTTTCCTATCTCAGAACTGACAAAAAAATTCAGTTCCTCTTTTTTTTTATAGAATGGGTGGTTATGTCTTAAAGGATGGCAGGATTTCTTTGTATAGAGGTCTAATTTTCTAAGTAAGTGGCTTTTTGAGAGATAGAAATGTCCCTTTGAGAATTTACACTGTGGTCTCACTCTGAACACCCTAACTCAATTAAACAAGATCATAGCCTAACGGTTTCTTGCTTGGAGGATCACAGGCATTCATGAGTCTGAAGATCATGTAAATCAAGTCAGCAGTAGCCTCGCTTCATGTAACACACCTGATATTAGTGTTTTTTTTTAAGACCAAAAGACAGTATTTGCTGCAACAGCCAGAAAAGATAATGAGAAAGGAGAAAAAGAACTATATCCTCCCCATCTCATTCTGTGGATGCATGAAGCTATCAGCGACTTGCCAGGTCTCCTTCTGTCTCCTGCTGCTGAAAATGGACACAAAGGCTTTTAGCTTTTTCTGCCATGAAGGACTGACCAACTAGCATAGTTTTCTTATTTGGGTCTTCAATCCAGACCAAATGCAAATATATGATTATCTTAATCGAAGGGTTTCTCTTCCTTATAATTGGCTTTGGAAGCAACGGCATGGCATGTTTTGTGCTCTTATAATCCTGGCCCTCATTCTTATAACCAGTGAATGCAACAGTGTGAAGAGGTTAAGTTCATGTGTAAGAGGTAAAGTGCAAGTCCAGCATGAACCCCATGCTCATTACCAATAAACACAATTATCAGTATGCACATTATCAATAAGCACATCTAATTTAGCATTTAAAGTCAACTTATGCGGCCTCTTATCAAAAGATTTGCTAGAATCATTTAAGGAATGCTTTGAACTTGTGAAAAGACTTGCACAGATGCTTTCTCACTTAAAATCATAGTGATAGTGAAGGGGAGTTCCCAATGCAGAGCAAAGGCAAGAGGATTGCTGCTTCATAGCTACACGCAGTATGCAGTGTGCGTTTCTACTCACATGTGACATCTAAATACTGTGACTCATGGAAGGGTCAAAAATATGGCACTGCAGACTACTGCATTTGCACATACAGCAGCTATTTTTACATAAATATTACACTGGAAGAAGACAGTACTTTGCCAAAATTTATGAAAAAGGTCATAAACATGCAGATATTCATATTCATCCGTGAATTAAAGCAGTTCCTTAATGTCACACTTCCATATGAAGGTGAGTTTCTGATGGACAATGCTGGAAAATCAAAGGATGGAAAACTAAGGTAATAAGAAGAGATAGAAGAGTAGTCTACTCAATGAGCAACAACAAAACATCAAAATGATAAATGGAAAATGGCAGAAAGACGGGTGTTATGGTGCAGGGATCATGTTGCCATCTTGAGTCTCCAGCAGGTTTGAGAATCACCTAGTGAAAGAGTGAAATTATATAATGAGACCCAAAATGCATTGCCATGATCCCAGAATGCTATGCAAATAACAAATATGAATAATGAACCTTTAAAGTAAGAACCATGCACCAGGCAAACAATTCATAAACTGGGATGTTTGTCTACATTTGCAAATGAATTCAATTCATAAACAAAGTAATAATAACCACACAAGTCTGTACATAAGCCACTAGAAAAGCAAAGGGCCCATTGTCCTGCTAGTTACATCTTCAACAGTAATCTCCATCTGTGCAAAATGAATTTAATATTTTTAAAATCAGATTTTGTTGGATTTCTTGCTTGCTTTGAAGTCACTTCAGTGATACAACCAAGTATTAAGATATACTAAGAAAGAGGGTCCACTGAACACTTCTGCCTGCTCAGCTCAGCATATGACAGCTCAGCCTGGCTTCCTGGGAAAAAAAAATCTATGCCTTTTTCTTTCAGGTACATTTTCTCTCCACATTCTTTTTCCCATCACTTCTAAATCCATTAGGCCATTTCAAAACATCAACTTTCATGAAAAATAGTGACAGGAGAGGAAAGGAACACACACTAGTCTCTCTGCTGAGGCAGCAATATGCCTTTTCTGTTTATTTGCTTAATTTAGTGGAAACACTGACCTTTCAGAGCATAGAGTTCAGAGTCACGAGCATGTCATGAGCAGCTAGGGAATGGGACACAATGGATGGAGGATACTGATTTTACCTGTGTAAGATACGAACCATTTCAGGAATGTGAAGTAACGGAGCTTGTGGGAAAAAATTTCAAATATAATTGAAGGTAGTTAGAGATAAAGGTCATAAAACAAGAACTGCTTCAAAAACTCTTTAATCTACAGTAAGGATATGAAGTTTCATGACCCTGTTTCCATTCTTAATCAGCTTCCACATTTGGATCACCATGTTAGTTCACATTCCTCAAAACAGTGTTTAATTTTTGTATCTATGCAGTATTTTTTGCATTCTTCCACTGATTTGCAAAGGACATAATAAATTAGGGATAAAAGTTTAAGGTTTTTGCTGTTTCTTTTTATGTTGATTTTGTGGGATGTTTGGTTTTGGTTTGTTTGTTGGGTTTTTTTAATTGAAACAATTTAGGAAAGTCTGAATATGCAAATTGACACCTCCAAGGTGGGTTTCTTAAACATAATGTCATTATATCTATCCCGTGCTAGTGGAGATGAAAAAACCAGCTATACAGTAGGTATCGAATGTGTCTATGTGATTATGACATGTAACCTGCCAATTGATATTTGATACACTTAGGGGAAACCTGAGGACTTGATATATAATTTTTAAAAAGTTAAATTTCCTTGACTTAAATGACACCTTGTGCTATTAATCAACACCCCTGAGCCTGCATCTTAAGGTATGCAGAATCCAAAGCAGAGCAGCAGCACATACCTGTGTAATAAGGAACTGTGCATGACTTGGGAAATTATTTCATAATGTTGTTCTCTTACTGGTTGTTATTTCTGAAGCTAGTTATGAACATAAAGTTGCCTGGAATGTTCCAGCAAAGGCAGTGTGTTAGTATCAAGATACTTATTTAAATTTACTTTGGTTTGGTGAACTTCTATTACCACAGAGCTGAGATTCAAATCAACTCTACTCCCTGGCAGGCTGCCTTGGAACCAGGAACCTTGTTGCTCTTTGAAGACCACTTAATTCAAACCTGCTCAGTAGCCTGTTTTGCTATGCCACAGCCAACCTGCTTTGTACCTCTCTGGAGTCCCTCAGGCTACTGCTGACCCCCATATACTGGTCTACGTACAGATTTCTCTGAGGCAGGACCTTGGAAACCTGGGAACCATCCACCTAAACAGGGCTTTCCTCCAGTTCTGCAGCAGTAAGGTGGAAGTCAGTGAGATCACTCACTCCTCAAGTTTTCAAGCTCATACACCTTGGGTTTGAAGCCTGAAAAGGGGTGCATGGGCTTCGTACAAGTGTGCTCAAGGCAGAGCTCACGCTCCACCACTGAATTCATCTGTGCTTGTCCAGGAAGCTGCATTTTATTAGTTGAGCTGCTGCCACTCTGGTTGGAAAAAGCATGAGTTCTCATGAGCAGGAAACTGCTTTTCAGATAGCTTTAGGAAAAAATGTGGTTCTTCCCCAAAAAGAGTTTACAAATGGAAAACATTACCTGGCAACAACTTCATTATTGTTTGTCTTCAAGGGGGTTCCACTTGGGCTCGGTGCCTCACTTACACATCACAGCAGTACTTTCTTACAAACATCACAAAGGCTAAAAAGACTGTAGGGAACTCTTGGGGGTGAACACTAAAGAAAAAAGCAATTAAGTTAACTTATTATTCTATCAGATTCATCTACAAGATTCATCAGATTCCCATAAGAAAAAACTCAAACCAACAAACAAAAAAACCCCACAACATAAACCAAAATAAAAGAACCCAAGTCTCTCTAATGCCTGAAAAATAGCTGAAAATAATTTATGGAGTTTTTTAGCTTGCTGGTTCCTTTGTGCTACAAGCCAGGAGCAGAATATAGTTCTATGCAATGTGTTATTCACAGCTGGAGAAACACGGGCTCATTATTTCGTCAGGGTTTGCTGGTGATATCAAGATATTTCATTAAAAGAGGAAATGTCTACAGGTTTTCTACATTCCAGTCCTGAAACTTAATCCATGGGGAAAAAGTCAAAAATGAAAAATAATGATGTGAGTGAGAGCTCCAAGGCCTAACACTTTACTTGCAAGTATAGTAAGTTTTAAACAAATTATTCACATATAATTCATCGCATGTAACTGCAGCACCAGTTTATGAGATGCATTGACTACAGCTCCGGTCTAATCTCTGGAAAGCTTACTCCCCAGTCCCCATCCCAACATCAGAGCAGCACTAGGCTGCATTAGCATAGCTCAGTTCCTGGTACTTGCAGAACTGCCTTGCTCAGGGAAAGCTCCAAACTGTGTTTCAGGAAAATTAATCTCCCTGTAGCTTCCCCAAGTGCCTGTTAGAGCATGAGATATGGAGGAAGCTCTCCTCCCACACATCCTGCCCTATCTCTCCACCCAGAGCCTCTATCCTCTTCAAACCAACTGCAGGGGAGGAGCAAGGGATTGCTCTAATAACTAGAAGCTTTATACCTCTCACAACTTATGATAATGTGATCCTCCTCTCTCTGCAACTGGTATTTTCCCATTGCAAAATCCCCTACTCCTAGATGTTGCCTTTTCCCTTGCTAATAAAGGGAGGTATTTAGCTGGCAATTGGGAGCAGCTGCTGAACATCACTGAACTGCTGAACTGTTTTCCTTCAGCTTTGACCTGTGCAGAAAATGCCTTCTGCTTATGCTTATGCCTATACTATTATAACAAACTACTTCTAATTAATTCATCATTGAATCATTTTTGACATAGAGCAGAAATAACCCTAAACAAAAAGCCTGAAAATTCTGACTCCCATTTCACGAGACTGGGAAAAGGCAAACAAATTGCTGCCTGCTACATAAACTCCAGGTAGGTACTGCAAATCTTCAAAGGAGCTTGGAGAAGATGTCTTCCTTAACAGCCCTCCTGGGAATGGAGAGCCCCACTTGTGTGGCTCTCTCTCTACAGGGATGAGGAAGAAGCTGTGCACTGCAGCAGCGAAGGATGGTAGAACAGGCAGTGGATATGGACGACATGAAAGCCATCTCTTCAGGGATGGTATTTAGGGAAACACATTTTTTTCATTGCAGAACTTTCACAGTTCACAGATAGAAGACAATATTTGATCACCCACACAAGCAACACGCTAAGTATACCTTTGGCTATAAGCACCCCCCTAGCTCCCCCTATATATTATAATCAGGAAATACCAAGTCTTTGCAGTGACAGGATTGGGTTTTATAGACGACTCCATTGCCAGAAACTTAGACCAAGCTACTGCAACTTCTAGAAAGTGATAGAACAGCGAGTTTAAACATGGGACACATGCTCCCTGAGACCTATAATTTCTTATGTTGTGACCTGGCATAGAACCAAAACATAGGATCTCAGTTTAAAGGTGTGTGAATAATACCAGATGATATTTTAATTGTCAGGATTAGCATCCACGCTCATGCTGATTACAAAATATGATTTTTATTTTTTTTAATCAAAAGGCAAACTAGAGTAATCTACTACAGGAGGTTAAAAAAAGACTTTTGAGTTTGTAGAAATCATCACTATCTTATGTTACACAAAGGAGAGCTCTATATTCAAATTTTGTGAGCTGGAGCTCCAGGACCCACTCAACAGACATTCTATTTGCTTGACATAAAACAAAACTGGTAAATCTTATCTATATGATTTCTGCATATGAGAAGATATCCAACTTTGAAATAAGTCAGTTTGTACAACTCTAACTGTAACTCTAACAATCATCTGTAAGGATATGCCTTTGTTTAGTTCAAGTTTGATTTCTGTTTGTGTGATATCATGTCTACAACTTATTTCAGCCCTGACAGTAATTACTATTTTCTTGTGCAGGTTTGTCTAGAATAAAAAGATAAACAAATTTCCACCCAGAGAAGAAGGAAACAAAAACAACAATTTTCATAAACAGACAAAAAGCAGCCCTTAAAACCCATCCAAGTTGTGGCTAACTTGACAATGGCATATTGCCCATGATCTGTCCTTCCTAGCTATGCTCTTGCTCAGCTCCATTACTGGTTTTGGGATACCCAGCTCAGTAAGTTTCCACTTAATTCAATAGAGACAGAAAAGCTGTCACTCTTTTTCCTGCATGCAGCAGCGTATCATCCCTAGATGTGTTCACAAGACAGCCTTTAAAAACTAGTGAGGCTGCCATCTCATTGCATCCTGTGGCAGAAACAATTCCTGGAGACTCTATAGAACCCAAAACATAGAAAAAGTGTGTTGGAGCCTGATATGTGGCAACAAGAATAGAAAACATATTATTCTGAGTTGTAGGAATATCATAAAAGGAAACCAAAACGTGAAAAATGGAGGAAGGGGAAAAAACAAAACAAACCCTAAACACTCATTAGGAAGCACAGAAAGCTATTCCAATAATCAGGAAGTCCCTAATCCAGACCAGACCTGGTCTGAAACTGTGGTGGGCTATTCTATTGCCAGATGCTATTTCAAATGTGATTTATTTTAAGAGGATATTAGACTTGGCCAAGAAACTGCCTTTGTTTGACTTGTTTTTATCTGCTCGTCTTGGACAATAGAAAGGGCACTGGGAAGGGGTTCACTCTTCTAGAACTGAACTGCCTTTTCCCATTTGTTAGACTCATTGGTGGGAAATTAATATACATTTCAAGACTGTTTGACATTACACTTTGGCATTGCAATAACTAAGATGATTATACTCAGGAAAATGATCAACTATTTATTTAGACAGGCCACCTTTGATGCTAATTACAGCAGTCCTCCTGTTGTTGGTGCTTATCGTAATATCCTCTTACAAGTGAGAAAAAGCCATTAAACCACTCTGTAAGAGAATCATTCCCTTCCCCACAGTGGAATGTCTTTAGTGTTGCTGGCGCAGGGACTGAAAGCCCTCAGTTGAGCTGAAATGGGCTCCTGGGCCATAGGCATGAGCTGGTTGAGTCTCCAGGGGAGGTTGGGCAGGACTAGCAGCCCTGGTAGTGCCTTCAGGGACTGAAAAAAACCACAAATTTACTCTTCTTTCTTCAAAAGCAAGCAGTTGTGTGGGTCACATGATTTCATTGGTGTGGTCAAGATGGTCAGCAATGGAGAAGACAATGATTTCTTACAACAGTTATACTATGATTTTGAATGATCCTCCTACTCATATCAAGGTTTAACTATACCTTTCCAAATGTCTGCAATTTTCCTCAATCTATGCTTTCCTCTATCTACCTTCTACTCTCACTCTGGGGAGGCATCTCTCATCATAGAGACCTAATGGGCTCATCTATGCAAACCATGTGTTAAATGAGAAGGAAGACATCCAGCATGTTTATGAGGATGGTCTTGATGGATGAAAGGCACTCTGAAGAACAACACTGTTATGAGGGAGAAGAATCTTGCAGCAGAAAGCTTGGTAGGAAAGAGATCGTTCTTTCATTCAAGCTGTTTCTTTCTTCCCCTTATCTGATCAACTGAAACAAAACTCCTCTGAAGGAAATCTCTCCTACACAGTTTGCAAGACACTGGTCATCAGCATTTTGCATTTTATTTCTGGTAAATATAGAAACCACAAAGGTTTTCCTTCAATGTCTAAACATGCTGGTGTAAGAGCAGATGACGAGTGTTCATAAATATAAAAGCCCCCAGCCTAGAAAAGGAGTGAGCCAAAAACAGTTAGCATTTGTTTATGAAGGAAAATTGACTAATAGAGGTTGAGTGAGGTAAACATGTATCTAAGCACGATAATGTGCCTCTATGTGCAAAAATAATTTCCCAGAATTAAAGTTACTTTTACCATGGACTTACTAGCATAGTCAAGAATTTTTAATTCAAGAATAATTCCCCTTTATGAAAGCAAATCAATTGCTTATTCTGGAGCACTGTCTACACAGCTTGCACACTGTTGTAGCCGAAAAACTGAGGGAACTCACCTATCAACCGCACTTTCTGTCAGTTTTCCCAATAAGCAGGTCCTATTAGTGTCTGGGGGTGTGTGTATGAAAAAGAGATAAGATGGTTTGTCTTTATCAAAAATACTGAAAAATCAAGTATTAAAATCTCAAGAAAATCTGATCTGCTTCAAAAGCACTCAGCACAGGACAGCACACTGTGAAGAAAAACAGTAGAGGAGAAATGGTGCTCCTCAGAATCTATTATTTAATAAGAATCCAAAAGAATAAACTGATTTCCCACAGTCTCATGGGCTTTACTGGCTACAGTGGCTAAGAACACACAAACTCCAGTTGAACTATTCTCATTGGTGTGACATATGCATGCAGATTCTGAGGTATATAACAACACATGAAATCAAAATGACGCGTTTGCAATGCTCTGGGCACAAAGGGATATGTGGGGAGCCACTTCACTCAACTGCCTTCTCTTTCTTAAACTTGTTGGAATTTGAGAGTTTTGCCCATCTCTCACATTCAGCTTAAGCTGATCAGTGCATTCAAGAATTAGTGATGACACAAGCAGACATATGTACACGCAAGGGGTAGAATGTTTAAAATACATAGATTCTTATATTTCAATTGGGGAGTAGCTGAGGAGAGGAATGGGTTGCTATGGAGCTTTGCTTATCACATATAAGGTATGGAAGAGAATTTCCCTGGTTGACCATAAGGGTAGGCTAGGCTGAGCAGCATAAGCATGGATGCCTATGCCACAGATTTCAGGCAAAGTGCACTCTGCTGGAGCTTTCCATAGAAAACTAACCTTGAAATCAGCACTGCTGAGGACTTTCACCACTATGATAGCCTTTCAGAAAACTTCTGAAGATAGGCTGGGAGAAGATGGTCCAACACTTCTAAAAATCCCACATCTATGTATTCCCAAACCAGTTGGCAAGGACATACATGAAATGGGTGAAAATAGGATGAGATGAAGCCTGAGCAACACAATGCAAAGGGCAAAGCTACAGAGGAACTGTTATGAAACACGAGAAACAGGAGAGCTTGAAAAGGAGAACAGCTTTCTAGTCCGATACCTAAAATATAGAGAAGCCTCACTGGATGAGGGTGAGAGACTTCCCCCATTATCAGGAATGATCAAGGCCTTCCCATTAAAAAGCAATAAAGAATTATTAAACCCTACAGAAGGCAGCAAGAGGCATCAGGAGTAGCTGAAGTCTTGATTGCAGCCTGCTACAAACAAGAGTTGATGACAGAAGTGTATAAGTCCATATGCCACCAAAGGTCCTGACTCCCCAGGCACTGCAGCTCTGCTATGGGGTTCGGCCCTCGGCAGGTCCTCGGCACGCCAACAGCGAGGCTGAACGACGGCTGCCAGGTCATCAGTCAGACTTGGGAACAGCAGTGTCGTGCGTTGTGTGCCTGTGCCCTGCCTGGACTGGGAAGGGAAAAGGAAAAGATGAAAAGTGGGGACGGATGTTGTAGGTGTACGTTGACTAGGGGAAGATGGTATATTTATATGCGTGTTTGAGGGGACAGTATAAGGAAGTGTGCGTGCATGGGTGCGTGTTCGTGCACGCACGTTCCCTCTCTGGGAGGTGGGAGAGGGAGGTGTGTGAGGAGCTCTGTGGATATCATACACATAGGAATGTTAACGTGACTGCACCCTTGTCTGAGAGAGGAATCCCCTGTCGGAGGGTGTTAGTATGTGGGGGGTGTGTGTGTCTATCCCCTGCCGGGGGTGTTAGTGTGGGTTGTGCTTGCACATGCATGAGCATGGCTCTGTGTGTGTTCATCCCCTGCCTGAGGCACTGGTATATATATACNCCGCGCACAGCCGCAGACACGGGCGGCCGCGCCGGCAGCCGGCGGCTCGCATGCAGCCGGGGATTACAGCGGGGCGAGGGCAGCGCGGGCTCGGCTCTTATCCCCCATCGGTCCCCCCCTCCGTCCGCCACCCCAGCCGGTCGCCGCGCGGTTGCTCCGCCGCCTTTTCATCTCGGGGGGTTGGAGAGAGATGCCTTTGCCGTGCTTTTTCCACCCCCAGCTCTCTCCGTGCCGGGGAGGGCGGTGATGTGGAGCTGGAAATGTAGAGGAAAACCCTCCCCGGGAGGGAGCGACCAAAACAAATCTCTCGCCGTGGCTTTGGCGGCCGCTCAGTGCCCGGGGAAGCCCGAGCAGCCCCTGCCAGCGCCGGGGAATCCCTCCTGCAGCTCGAGGCGGCGCCCCGGGCGCCCGCCGAGCAAGGTAAGCGGGAGGGCATCCCTCCTCCGCCGAGGGCTGCCTTTTGGTTTTATTTGTATTTATTTTAGAGTCCGAGTCATCCACGCCTCGTCCCGCACTGATGGGACTGTGAAGTGAGGCGAGAACCGCCGGCTGGCCGCCAGCGGGCTGCAGGGCTCCCTGGCCGGCCGGGAGCGCGGCGCTTCCGCGGGGAGCCCAGGGGCGCCCCGGGTGCTACGCAGCGGCGGCTCCGGCGCGGGGAGCGCCCCTGGGGAGGGGAGAAGCTCGGCGGGGCGGGACGGACACGGACTGCTCTCCCCGGCTGCCTGGATCGGTCTGAGGGAGGATAAAGCAACCCTCACGCTGGAGCGCTTTGGAAACCGTGGCTTGTATTTTTGTTCCTTCAGAGCTGCTAAAGGGAGTGTGTGTGGGGGGAAATGATATTTCGTAGTATTCTACCTCCTGCCTTGGGTGAGCTCTACAGAGAAAGGCTCATCATTTGTTTCCGATGCTCTAATAGTGCTTGTAGAAACCTGATGATACAAAACCTCAGTGTGCTCGGTAGCTGCCGCTGGAATTACCCCATTAACCCAGAGACTAAAAGATCTTATCAAAGAAAATACACGTAACACTGTGGTAATCTAAAATATACTGTCATATATGCTTTCTATAGGTATGTAGCATGCTTCTAGTCCCCTGTATTTAATAAGCTAAGTGTCTTTATGAACAGGCATGTTCACTGGCTGCATGGTTTCTACAAACCATTTCTTCTATCAGAATTTCACTGCCCGGGTGAAGGCAGACCTTTGTTTATACCGTATGTATGTACTGTCCGTATTTATAGTAGGATTTGGACTCCATTCAATTTCAATTACATAATGATTAAGATACAAATAGGCAGTATATTTGTGGTTTCTTGGACATTTAAATTCATTGCAGAATGAATTACTGCCAAATTTTTCACTTTTTCAACATTTGTGTAGAAAGGGAAGCATCCATAGCATCAGGTGGGGACAACATTCCTTAGCAAATACACAGTCATCCAGACCTTGCTATTAAAAGGACACATAAGCAAAGGATTTCAGTGACTCTATCCTTTAGCTCTGAGAAGCTGCCAAGATTGGTTTAGAAGAGGAAGAATAGCAGTGAGACTGGGCAGGCTTTGGAGGCGGGAAAGCCGGTCTGGTGTTGCTTTGCTTTAAAAACTCAAGTCTGCTCAACTGGCAAGTCAATGCAAGTTAGTGCAGACATAGCACCAAGCCTTAGAGGCTGGTTAGGGTCTGCAGAACTGAACATCCTGCTAAGCCTGGAGTGCACTTCTCCTTCCAGAGGGCTTTAGTTGAAACTTTCAGGGGAGCAGGGTCAGTGAGTCCATGCCACTTGAGAGATTTGTTTGCTCTCTGATCACTGAGATGTGCTAGTAATGCTCTGGAAATCTTTCCCAGATTGATGAGGTGCAGTACCAAAAAAAGTTTGTTTCTGCTTCTTAACTTCTCTGTCTTCTCTATTCAAACAATATATGATAAACTCTCTCTTCACTCAGCCTTAGTGGAACTTGCAGCTGGCTTTTTAGACTTTTTTTCCCCCCTCAAATGATGCTTCTGCAGCCATCTTTCACCACAGCATTTGAATAACTCTTGCTTCCTTCTTTCTCAGCTGGGTGCTGTCATTGGGGCTCAGCATGTTGGCCTTGTTGAGATGTATGCAGACAGTAAAAGATCTTCAGCTTGAGATGAGGGAGAAATGCAGTTTGCAGCAGCATGCTTCAAAGCCTGAGCGTTTCAATTGGCTTCAGCATTTTGAAATGTCCCACTGCTGTAATGATGTTGTATCACATGTATCATATTCATGCTCAGACTTTTTTTTTCCCCCTAAGTGGAAGTTAATTGGCAAATTCTGGATTGCCATTTAAAGCAAGGTGAGGGGTTGAGATTTGCTATGGCTTTCTTGTCAACATTTGAGATTTTGCCAAACAGCTTGCTACTGTCACTTTTAGAAGAAAATCTTGGTCTTACATGACTTCCTTGAACTTCATGTAACTACATGTGCAGGTAAAATATTTTCCATGATGCTACTATATTTAAAGCTACCTGCTGGAGGACATTTCAGTCACTGTTTTCTCTGTTGTTCTTATATAAACAGCATGTTGGGGAGGGTCTGCTGGTCTCAGCTCTGCATGGCTTAGAGGAGCATGAGCTGAGATATCTGGTGAAGAGGGCAGTGACTGTGAGTATGTCAGTGAAGTGGGGGATTCCACTGCAGACCCCTCTGAAGGTGTCTGCTCTACCAGAGTACAGACCTACTTCTCCTGACAGGCAGAGCTGGGAGCCAGAAAGAGAAGCACTTAAAGTTGTGAGCCACTTCAGCTTCATCAGAGTAGATATACATGCATTCTAAAAATTACTTTTTGGATGTTTTCAAGAGTCACTTCTATTAATTCATTGTGTTATTGCATAATGCTTTCTGACCCACCAATGCTTGCAGCTCTTGGAGTTGAGTAACAATTGCCTCTGAAATAACTTTCTGTTTTTCTCTAGCTATAGGATTTTTTTTAAGTTTTAGGAATAAAATTTTTTTACCTAATAGGTGTCTGAATATTGTAAACATGGATGCATGATAAAAAAACAAGCTGTTGAGTTATGCTGTTTCTGTTCTTATTAGGATATGAACACCTTAAGAGAAAACATTTTTGATTTCCTATCAGTAGCTGGCATCTTTTTCTTGTGGTTATTGCTGAGGTAGTAGCACTGGGTATTTGATTTCTTTGATTTTATAATAAATGGTTGGGACATGTTGTCTTAAGTCCCATTTAGCAGGTAGAAATGAATGTCTATTTTGTAACAATAATACTAACTGTAAACCAAAATAAACTTTCCCATTTTTAATTGCAGAGATCTTTTAAGATGTACGACAGTGTTCTGTGGGATACTGTGAAAATAAATTGCTTGGGGCATTATAAAGTAGATTTTGTCCTATTGTAAGTGTAGGTTTTTGTGAAATCCCGTAGTTTCCTATGTTTGTTTTTCTATAATTCTCTGGTTATATGGAAAGGATGTGGAAAGAATTTGATTATTTTTAGTTTTTTCTTCACTGTTATGCAATTAGAGGTATCATATTGCATCCTATAATAGATACATTGCTCAGTCATGCTTAAATTTAGTCTAAATGTAAAATGCATGTATATGACTAAATATAAAAATTAAACAGAGAAGCTTAACTACTTTTTTTTTATTAACCAGAACATGGAAGTTTCCTATGTTGATCAGCTGTAGGTACAAAGCTGGTTCCAGTATAGCTTCCCAGACCACTAAATACCTTAAAAGCCTTAGATGTAATATGCATCTGTCAAGACATTTAAAATCTATTAAGCTTAAAACCACCTATATTCTTCATAAAGGATGGAAGGACTGCAAAGGTTATTCTGCTTTTTGTCCTTCCCAGTGCTTGAAGAAGAAATTTCAATGCACGTGCTACGTTGGCATACTCCTGAAATTTCAGTTGTGCAATACATTGCTTTCTTCCAAGGCTGGAGGGCTGGAGGACACCGAGGATGAGTTTTTTTAGACTGCTTTTGTGCACAGGCATGAAAGTATGGTGATGCTAACTGCATAATCTGCAAATAAAGAATATTGTTTTGAATATACTTCTTCATGGATTATGGTGATCACATGAACAATGTGGAAACAATGTGTAATAAAAAATTCTTATGCGACTAAAATTAGTGGAGTTTTTCACTTATTTGTTTCTAATGGAGAAAATCTATATTTAGCCATAGTGGTAGATCACTGTGACTTAGGTGTCTGGCTTCTATACATCCCTCTGCCTCCTCTGGATAACCATAAAGATAACTATAACTATACAGTAGCATCACTGCTAGCACCAGCAAGAGAGTCAGAACAACAGTGTATCAGCTAATAAATAATATATGCCATGCTGGCATAATGCAGTTCTGAGCATTTAGGAGTAGGCTGCGATAAGCAGCAGTTGTAGTCTTTACAAGGGACAAAGGCAATCGACCAGTTTACCTCTCATAGTACCATGACAGGGGGACCATGGTACGCATGTGAAATTGTGTGAGGGCATTTACAGACCAAGCCAAGCCTTCTGGAGGGTGTTCTGCATGCTGCTGTCATATTCAGGTATTAGCGTGTTAGGAAATAAACATCAGTCCTTTAGGAAAAACCATATTATGAGGAAATGAATGCAAAGCTGTGCTGATAATTAACTCAACAAAGCTCTCAAACATAATCTTCTTTAATGACACTGGAGATGAGCTTCTACCACTGACTGCCTAACAAGTTAAGAAATAGAAATCAGTTATGGCAGTAGGAACCAAATACAGAATAAATTTGCCTCAGAGCATTAATAAGATGTCTCAAGGCAGTTCATAAAATAATATTTCACAGTACCTCATCAATAGTTAATTTTTAGAAAATTAGCTGTATTTTCAATATATAAAGATAAAAATTATTGCTTTCTGCAGAGTTTTCAGTTATGTCATTTGCCCTCTGAAAGTGTGAGGGTTTGGTTTACCTACAGGGTTGTTGACCTCATCTCAGGTGAGTGTACTGTCAGATGACTGAGTAATCCTGCTGTAATTTATGGCCATACATTCAGTAAATTTACATGTATCAAAGAGATCCTGAGACAGTTTGAGCAGAAAGAGCTGGCAAACTGCAGCAGCTAGAAGAATGTGCTAATGTATTTAAGCAGACTCAAAACAGTGAATTGTCCTAATGAGCCTTGAAATCACAAAGCTTTGTTGGTTTTCCACCACAACAAAGTGGTTGTTGAGATTAGTAGCACACAGCGTGGATCTACCTTGACAGGAGTGCCATCTAGAAGGTCTTACCTTCTAGAATATTTCCATCTCGTGCTTTCTTCATTCTCATTATTGCTGATATAGAGCAAACCTCTTACCTTGGTTAGCCTTGTGCTTTAATTTATACTCAGGACTAGCCTGGCTACTGATAGTCCCTATTTAGGCACGTCACTGAAGTAGCCTTAGCAGTGCTGACTATCTTCTGCCACCCTTGAACTAAAGAAAGGATGAGAATGTTTGACTGCTCCAACATGTTTATAGGTCACCTAGGTAGAAGCAAAAATGTCTGGCTTTTGCTTAGTGGCCTTAACCTGTGGTTAGGGTACTTAAGAAAAATCAAGCTTTTAGGCCTTTCATGGATTAACATGATACAAACAAATATTTTACCTTTGTAATCCAAGATCCCCCCCAGCCAAAGGACTGCTCGCACCCCTCAGTTACAGACTCATTCATGTCTGTTGCCTTTCAAGCGCAGGCTGCCTCATTCTTGCTCAGTAGGAATGGGGATAGTCTCTGTCCCTACAGCCATCCAGGGGATTACTGATAGCAGCAGTGGCCTGGAAGATATAAACCACAGGTTTGAATCACCAGGGATGAACGTGGTATCTGGGTGAATGTTTAATGACCAGGTAATTATATCAAAGTGGAACCAAGGCCACTACTTCAAGGTGTATTTTGAAGAGAGTGGATCCCATTCAGTTCTGTTGTAGGACTGTGTCTTCCATACTTCTTGTAAAGGATGTTTCCAGGCTTAGAATATCATGTGGGTAGGTTGTGTCCCTTTTGATTCTGCCTATGTATTGGGCCTGGATAGGAGTTGAGAGCATCTTCTTCCTGACCATGAACTATTATGTTGATTGTGCCTTAGAGCTTCCCACATCCTTCTTTGAACTTGAGTCTCAGGTGTTTAATATTAGAAACCCTGAACTAATGGCTCTGATGGAGCACATTTTTAAGAGGATGCTGTGGCTTTTAAAAATACATTTTGGCTTGATAGAAGTAAATAAATTAATTTATAGTGGCAGTTTTATAAAAGTGTTCCTTTTAGCATTTCTTGATTTCAGAATTATAACAACAGTAGAATGGGATTGTGCATAATAGTGAGTCCTCACTTGTTTTCAATTTTCAGGTCAATTTAAGTGTCAAAAATATCAATACTGGTATCAAGTAGCTTCTTCCATATAGTGTTAAACTGGAGTTCCTAACTACAGCTTTCCCTTACTGATCCCCAGACCAAATGTATCATTATGTAATACGTGGAATTGAAACACCTTAGAAAAGAGTGGGAAGCAAAGTTTTGTGCTTTCTGGATGACAACTTCTCTCAGATGGGCAAAATAAGATGTTGAGTTGTCCTAGGCCCTGCATGACAATTTCTAGTAGTAGTTTGGGTTGATTTTACAAGGCATTCTATAGCTGAAGACATCAAAATGTTGAAGGGATGGATTCTTCAGAATCAAGACTAGACTGAAATTTGTCTTAATTTTTAATGATAAAAGCTTTTTGTAAAGACTTGCTGATGTACCTGTGACCTCAGGGACATTTCTAGCTATGTACAAAGGCACTTGTAAAAACTGAGTCACCCGAAAATCAAGGCCTTGATTCATTCCTTCATTCCAGCTTCAGGGCTTCTGTGAAGCACCAGCAATAGGAATATGGGCTGGGCTTCTGATGGGTAGAAACAAACATCTCTTGAGAAAATCTGCCCTTATCAAACTGTAATCTTTGCCCACGTCTTTTCTTATTTGTAGAAAGGTAGATCTAGGACCACCATTTACCTTGTTTGAATCAGGAAACAGTCCAGTTTCAAAATTAAATTTTTTGAGAGAGATGGTAATTGAACACAAATGTTTTCATTTTCGAAAGAAGTCACTTAAGAATACAACTATGCTTTCTTTAATTGTAGATTTGGGACAGTGGCATTGCATGTTTTTGCTTTATTAGAAAACTCAAACATTATACCAGATTCTGGAAAAAGTGCAACATCCAGAGTTTTGGGTACAGCTTCATTCAAAGAGGGATAAAATCTGACTCTTTTTGTCAGATGTACCTCGTTGCTTCAGACATCATTCTCTGTGTATATAAGACATGTTGTGTAATATTTCCCTGCCAAGAAACCTAGAATCATTATACAGTAGTACATTGTACAAGCTTTTCTTTGGGAAAATGAAAAGACATCTGTGAAGTTCTTCAGTGCTTTAAACTACTTGGCAGCACAGTTATTGGTATGAAGCAGGGTAAGATTGAAGGGTTAGAGAAGATGACGTATTTAGAATAGACTTAAAATGTTTTAAAAGGTTTGGTTTAGGACAACTGGTTACAGTACTGCTTCCTCAAAGAATAAATTATATGTTGATGATCTTGTCCACCATGCTTAATGCACTGTGCTGCAATTAGAAGAAAAAAAATAACTAGTGGGTAAATCAATTGCAATTCAAAACTCTGATTTATTAATATTAATATGTTTACTATTATTACTGTATGTTGTATATGTAACACCTGTACACTCTCAAATAATTGTATGGAAGTACCAATCAAACCTGTGGATTCAGAGTGCTAGTTAGGATATAAGTATGTATCCTGATTTAGACCTGAAATGAGGACCTTACATAATCGCATTTCTGTAATACCTGGTTGTTTGAAATTAAAGAAAATGATCTGCCATTCGGTCTTGTTCTTCTCTCTGACAGCTCATCTCCTCTGAAATTTCCAGGGAAGGCTAAATAAGCTGTGTAAGACAGTGTCTTTGGCAAAAGGAATGACTCAGCTCTTAGCAACCAATTGTAAACATAAATAGTAAAGTGCAGCCACAACCAACAGTTACATCCTAAACACGAGATGTTTCAACCTGCAATGGAAATGCAACTGTTTTTGTAAACTGAGCAGGAATGCATCAGGACTGTTTGTTAGGATCATATAGCCACACTTGTCACAAGCACCAACAGCAGACCATTGCTGTTAAGGAAATACAGAGAGCTACATCTAATCTTGAGTAAAGGCTGGTGGGGATCTTGATTCAGCAGTGGGATGGGCTGCAGAGCCATGTTCCTTGCTCTCTTGAGACTTCAGTGCAGACTGAGGGGTGCTCCAGACCGAGGGGTGCTCCAGACCCAGCACTCAGCTCTAGACTTATGACAAGGTCCTACTCAAAAAGGCCACTTGAGACCTAAAGTCCATGCGAGTCTTGCGCAGTAAAATTACGCTGACTGCTCTCAAGAGCATGCAGCTTTTTGGTGTGAAGCAGTCTGCGTCACCTGTAGTGTGTCTAGAACCCACCCATGTCTTTACCTTGAATAGAAGCTTCAGTAAGTAGTAAGTGCTATTGGGGTAGTTAGAAAACTCAGATAAGTGAAAACTGCCAAGCTTGCGGGACTGTGAGATTTTACGCACATTTTATCAGTTATAATCTCCCTCTTTTTCTGTCTTCTGTCACCTTATGTATTTCTGTCTGGATTTTCTTATCCAAGGCTCTTGGGGAATATATGAAGTCTTGGAATCTGCTGCTCCTCGGTGAAGTTCAGCTCATCCATCTAAAAGACGCTTCTGTGCTCAAAATGGTGAGAATAGGAAGTTAGCAGACAGGCTGATTTAATTGATGTGAAAAGTTTGTCTGTAGAAGTCCCCGTCTTTTTTGAGTGTTTCCTCCAGATCCTTGAGACTTTGTTCAGCCATTTAATTTTTCACATATCAGAAATAAATAATCTGTGAGGTCTATTATGAAATAGAAATAGTCATTATTTCAGACCAGTTAGCCATAGGCCCAAGAGCTGTTTTTTCAGGATATACTCTCAAAACAAGTATTTACTTTCCATAGACCAACTCTTCCGTAGCTGTAAGCAGAGCTCTGAAGGCTACAGATGTAATTTGGTCTTAATAAATGGAAGAACTCAGCTCTCCAGTAATGGTGCTGGCCATAGTTGTACTCTGACAAGAGCCAACCATTGTGCACAGAGAAGCTCTGTCACAGAGGAGACAGGATTAGGCTCCATCTTTGTCTCATCAGACCATGTAGCTTCAGGTGGTTTCACCAACTGAAGACTCTGAGGATTTGAGCCCAAGTGCTGTCACCAGCAGTGTGGACAATGAAAGCTCAGCTACTTGTGTCCTATGCATGCATGCATGTGTTCCTGTGTATGGATATGAAACTAAGACATTCACATGATGCTCAGGAATACTTTGACATGTTTCCTGACACTTCCTGCCTTCAGCTTGCCAAATCTTAACTATATGATCTGTGACTTCTGTAAAGGTGGGAAATGGAAATAATGAACAGCTTATTTGAGCAGGATGCTTTTATGTAGTTTCATCTATCACCTCAGCCACTTTTTTAGAAACTGAAATGAAGGGAGAATTCTAGTGATAAAGATCCCACAGCACACCGTTAAGAAACTGCAGGTTTCCATATTTTGAAACAAAGAACAGGTGTTTGAGAGCTGAGATATGGCAGCAGAGGTCATGGAATCACAGAATATGGTGAGTTGGAAGGGACCCACAAGGATCGTTGAGTCGAATCCGTAGCCCTGCACAAGATCATCCCCAGGAGTCAAACCATGTGCCTGAGAACATTGTCCAAGCATTTATTGAATTCTGTCAGGCTTGATGCTGTGGCCACTTCCCTGAGGAGCCTGTTCCAATGACCAACCATGCTCTCAGTGAAGAGCCTTCTTCTGATGTCCACTCTGTACTTCCTGTGACATTACATTTGCAAAACATAAAACTAGTTTTTTCCAGAAAGTTTTACATATCTGCATTATACATGAGCTGAAGATCTGATAAGTCAGTTTTAATAGCCAAACTAGTAAATGCAACAATTGTCTCCCCAGATTTTTCTTGATTTCATTGAGCATTTTTGCATGTGAAAAAAACCCCAACACATTGATCCTAGACTCTCCAGACCTGGAAAAAAAATACATTGAATGGGATGACCGAAATTAATTTGTTTAATAATTTCAAAGAGTCTCAGTTTTGATCCAGAGCTTTCTTAATCTTTAAAAAAAAGTAATTAAACATCAATACATTTAGAACCAAATTTTGTTTAAAAATGTTGAAGACACTTTCAACANCCTCTTACTGAATGGGAAACTGGAATACCCTGGAAGCACCTGGGTAGGACAGTGAGAGCTCCCTGAGGAAAATTCAGCACTTTGCCTGTAATGTAGGCCTTGCAGCAGGAAACGCTGAATAACATCAGAGGCCAAATACTGAATGAGAAAGATGAAAAGAAATGGTAAATAATTACCTGTTCATGTAAAGCAGAAGGAGAATCACACCATTAAATGCTACACGCCTGTGGTGCTGGGGAAGGCACTTAACTTGCCTTCTGGCTTTCCTAGCTTTTTGAGTAGTAGCCTTTGAAGTTTTCACTTTTTTACTTAATGCAAAGGACTGGCTTAGATTTGAAAAGGTTTATGCAATATTAAAGCTATTTGGTACAAAGTAATTTTATTATTGCACAAGAAGAAACTGGGGGTTATCTGGAGTTGCTGTTATATATATGGGGATAGATTTTGTGTCTTTCTCTACCAATTGCTAAGAATGCTAGTGAGCTGCAGACTGGCTTTGCCTGTCTGCCAAGGGTGGTCAAATTTCTCACTAGCTCATGGTGGACAAGATGCATGGTGGAGTTGCACACAGCCAAAAGGTTAAGACAGTAAACTAAGCTTAAAAAATTTTAATCCTTCTCAGAAAAAAAAATGTTTTAAAAGTACCTAAAGTCCAGAAAAGTAATTTTATGAATTGCAAAGGCAATCTCACTTGTATTATTTTGTTACAATGAAAGATATGGTGATTTTGTATCATATTTATAGCATAGATTTTAAAATGTAAAATGTTACGTAGTTGAAGTACTTAAACATAATTTCCTTTTGCAACATTTTAACCCAACTAGTTCATCAAGGGAAGCCCATTGCTGTAATCTTTTTTGATTTCAGTAAAGCTTTCGATACTGTCTCTCACAGTGTGCCTCTGCACAAAATGACCAGCACACAGCTGGATAAACACATTATGAGATGGCTGAGAAACTGGCTCATTGGTTGGGTGCAAAGGGTTATAGGGAATGGGGTAACATCAGACTGGGCACTGGCCACTTGTTGGGTTCCATTGGGCTCCATTTTAGGCTCAGTTCTCTTAAACATCTTTGTAAATTACTGGGACTTGGAGGGATACTAAGTAAGTTGAAGACCATAAAAATCTGGGAGGAGCTGCTGAATCACTCCAAGGCAGGGAGGCCCTGCAGAGAGACCTCCACAAATTAGAGAGATGGGCAGTCACATCAACCCTATGAAGTTTATAAAGAGCAATTGTCAGATTCTCCACCTGATACAGGGCAACCCTGGATGTATCTTCAGACTGGGAATGAGAGGCTGGAGAGCAATGCCGTGGAAA
>VYZS01082105.1:11105-31938 GCA_013400695.1 Neodrepanis coruscans | reverse complement strand
TCCCTCCCTCCCTCTCCTTCCCTTTTTCTCGGCGCTGATCCCGTCCTGAGCAAGCCGCGGACTTTACTCTGGCCAGAAAAGCCAACATCAGAAGTTAGTTGTTATTTATAACAAATCCTCTCCCTTTCTTCTCCTCTCCTCGTCTTTCATTCCGTGCTGTGCCGTGCGTTCGGGAGGTGCTGTCACCTCCTCACACGATGCTGTCACCTCCTCACACGGTGCTGCTGCTAAAACGCTGCGCCCCCGGAGACTAGGAGAGGCCATCGCAGGCAGACGGGAGACCCTAGCACGGGCTAGAAGTTCAAAGGTGCCTGAGCAAAACCCAGGGCAGCCTCAGAGCTCCTTCAGTTCAATGGTGTCTGAGCATGCTCAGCGCCTTCCAGGTGCTCAAGTCCAGTTCTTTGGGACCAATAGTGCATTCATGAAGCATCAGGAAGATTTTCAGAGAAAAATGAGGTCTGCAGTACATACTGCAGTGAAGAAATTGACCAAATCACAAGGCCAATATTAATGGAAGCATTGGTGCTCAAAGTCAATCTCTGCTGGAGCTCAGTATTTGCTCCAGAAGTTCTGGGCTCGTTACTCCCGCTGGAGCCAAATTTTAACTGGGCTTGGATTTTCACAGGTGCAATTAGGTTCCACAACGAGTTTTCCATTAAAAACGGAAGTGCTTGGAGCAGATCGGCACTCTGCTTTTCCAGGAAATCACAGTGTTTAGGTCCACTGGGATCCTATAGTGAGTGGATATGTGCTCCTGCAGAACGTACAAGACTTTGAACACCAATATGGGGAAGTAAATTTAAAAAAAAAAATCATGTTTATTGTCTTAAACACAATCTCTTCAACCGTCGTTTGCAGAGAGAATGCTAATAAAGAAAAAATAATATTTAACTGCTTATGACAAATATAAATAAGAATATCTTGTCCAAATTGGGTGGCCAAACCATTTTTCCAAGTCTGATGCAAAGTCTGTCATTTTTCTTCTTTTCCTTCTGCCCCCAGTGAATCTGGTACATAGGAAAGTCCATCACTGTTGCACAAGCTAGATTTGTGGATCAAGCAGCCAGACATGAGCAGAGATTAGCTCAAGGACAACAGAGAGTGGTAGAAGCAATATTTTGGCACNGGGCTCGTTACTCCCGCTGGAGCCAAATTTTAACTGGGCTTGGATTTTCACAGGTGCAATTAGGTTCCACAACGAGTTTTCCATTAAAAACGGAAGTGCTTGGAGCAGATCGGCACTCTGCTTTTCCAGGAAATCACAGTGTTTAGGTCCACTGGGATCCTATAGTGAGTGGATATGTGCTCCTGCAGAACGTACAAGACTTTGAACACCAATATGGGGAAGTAAATTTAAAAAAAAAAAATCATGTTTATTGTCTTAAACACAATCTCTTCAACCGTCGTTTGCAGAGAGAATGCTAATAAAGAAAAAATAATATTTAACTGCTTATGACAAATAGAAATAAGAATATCTTGTCCAAATTGGGTGGCCAAACCATTTTTCCAAGTCTGATGCAAAGTCTGTCATTTTTCTTCTTTTCCTTCTGCCCCCAGTGAATCTGGTACATAGGAAAGTCCATCACTGTTGCACAAGCTAGATTTGTGGATCAAGCAGCCAGACATGAGCAGAGATTAGCTCAAGGACAACAGAGAGTGGTAGAAGCAATATTTTGGCACAGCTTTGGCAACTGTCAGCTTAGTGTCTGCTGTTTGTTCTAGCAGAGAGTGACACAAAGTAAACTAGAAGAGACTTACCAGTTTGCCATCCTGACTAAAACAAAGCTGTGCATCTGCTTGTCAGAGAAAGATCTGTAAACTACAGAGCTGCCTGCACTGGAAGTAAATGCAAAAGGGAGGGGTGAAAATGCAACTTGCTCTCCTGCTAGGAGTCCTTCTCACCTACAGGATGAGGTATAATTAGCATATATGTGTGTTACTCTAAATGCCAGTTCAGGGGAATACAAGAGCACAAGCTGATGTGCATTCTAAAAATGACAATACAGACTTATTCGTATGGACTCTACTAAATTAACCTTTGATTAGCAGCAGTCAGTTCTCCCCAACCCACTTATTTTGGACAATGCAAAAGACACTACTGTACTGTGTTCCATGCTCAACAGAATGCTAATTCCAACAGTCTCCAGCTGCAACTGAAAGAACTTAAATTTTCAATACTGAGGGGGTCCCCAAGCCTTAGCTGGTAAAGAAATTGCCCTTAATCTACGAGTTTAACCTAGATGTATAGGACCCTTCTTTTAAGGATTAGTTTTGCTGGAAAATTCAAAAGGTTGACATTTTCTGATAAACAAGTGATTACACCTGCATTATTCCCAGACTTGAAGCTTTGATGGCAAGATGGAACATCTTTGGACAGAGAGAAGCACAAGCAGCCTCTGGAAAGCAGATGCTGTTGAAAAATTGACCTGGATCAAACAACATGGACAAGATGGCATTCAACTAAGTGTGCTAAAATATGAAATTTCAAATATGAAATTGCTGAGCTACCAAAGCAGAGCTTACAGCAGCCACCACCTCAAGGAACAAAGCTGAGAAATATGATAGGGAGTTGTATGAATAACAGAACAAATAAAGCAACATTTCCTCTGTACTGGTGGTAAGTTTAAAAAAGGTGTGTCCAAGGGCCTGTGCAGGAATTGGTGCTATTTACCATCTCTGTATGTGACTTGTCAAAGCGGGTGAATACTGGCCAAGTTTGCAGATGATACAAAATTATTCATAATAATCAAAGCTAAAGCTGACTTTTGCAGAAGGAGCTTATAATACCGAATGACAGTGAAGTGCCAGATGAAATTCAATATTGACAAGTACAAAGTAAGGCACTTAGGGAAAAAATAACTCTACTTATACATCTGCAGTGATGGTCTCAAGATAGCAACACTCAAGAAAGATCTTGGGTAACTGAAATTAAGGTGTGTTTCTGAAAACATCATTTATTGCCCTGCAACAGTCAGAAGGAAAATTGGATAGTAAGAATTGCTGAATGAGAGAATACAATAAAATGGAACAGAAAGTAGTATTACAGCACTGAGCTAATAACTTTAGAAAAGATTTAGAATGGGTAGCAAGGGTGGTCAGAGTTTTGTAACAGCTTGTTTTTCAGGAAAGACTAAATTAGACCTTTTCAGCTTGGAGAGAAAACTGCCTGAGGCAACTTGATGTAAGTGTTTAAAATCACCAATGGCATGGAGAAGGTAAACAGGACAAGGTTAATTTGTGTTTCTCCGATGCAAGAATTAGGGGGAACAAATTGAATTATCCTACAGTAGATCTAAACTATAAGGAAGAAATTTTCCACATGATACATTAAACAATGGTACTTTTTGCCAAAACAACAACTTGTTGCACAAATGTTTTTAAGAAAGACTCAGACAAAGTCATGCCATAAAGGATCACTGTTAAGATGAAAAATCCACCTTCAACCTATACCTCAGGGACTCCTGAAACTATTGTCAAAAGCCAGAAGAGGTTACAGATCACTGTGTACTTCCCCTGTCCTTGTACCCTTCCTTAAATACCACATGGGATGACATCTGAGGTAAGATACAGGACTACAGAGAACTTTTTGTCTTACCCACTTTATTTGAAGGAATGGGAAAATATATCCTGGGTATGGTTATGCAGTGAGAAGCAAGGAAAGGGTGTACTGGAATTGTGTGAAAAACAAGGTCCCATTTCCTTCCACCTACTATTTACATGTTTGTTTGGGACTGTTCTGCATTGATAGCAGTTTTGTTTTGATCCTCATAAAAGGATGTCTACAATTCAGAAAGATTTAGTTATGATCTTCTTAGAAGATGAATTTGTTCTAAGGGGACCTAACATAATTCTAAGTGTCATTCATCACCAAAAAAAGTATTTTTTGGTGAAGATTTTATTTCAGTTGCTGTTGTGTTATAGTCTCAATTACAGCATCTTTTCTTACACTTGCATGTACAGTACTGAGCCTATTGAAACAAAATTCTCAGTCCAGTTGTGAAAGCAGCCACATGCCTGCTTACCTCTGAAGCCTCTCTCCAGCATGGCTGTAAATCAGGGTGGCCATTCATTTCCATACACTCAGGTGTATGTGTGCTTGCAGATTTATGGCATGGGAGAAAATCGAAACCAGAGAGAGATATATAAGATTATATTCTTTCTTGTGTGTTTGTTTGCAGACCCCACCAGTCATTCTGATGCACTAGTTCAGTGGCACAGTGTCTGCATCTAGGCTGACAATGGGGGTCTAAGACATAAACAAAGTAGGCAGTTGTTGAAGGCAGCACACAGCTGGCAGCAACAAGCTGTGGGCCTGATAGCAGGAGCAGACAAACTCCTGGGGCAGCACAAATTCAATTTTGCTCAACTTGCTGCCAAGTCTCACATTGCATTACCTGGTTTGTAGGCGGGGGGGCATGTTCCCACTGGAGCTAAAGAACACTGGCATGGGGATGTTTCTTCTGTCCCATTTTATCACACGTTTCATGATCACATTTGAGGACATATGTGATACATAGACAAAAACTAAAGGCTTTGAGTTTTCCCAGGAGTGAGATAAATACCTGTCCTCAGCCCCATGAGCCTTCAGATACTGCAATTAAGTGTTTGGTAGGAAAACTTTAGTTGCTTTCTGTTCCAAACAGCTCAGCTTTGATAAATGCAGCAGGATAGATCTGTGCTGTGCGTCCCCTAACTGAGTTACCATGTATAATCCTCCCTGGAACAGAACATTTACATTCCACTGACCTAGTTGAAAAAATGCATTAATTTTAATTTATGCAGAATTCTCCCAATAGAACAGTGAGAGAAAAGAGGCGATATTTTATTTGCAGTCCTTGCCTGCTTGGAGCTAGAAGTGAAGGCCAACTTTTTAATCAGGATTTTTTAAAAATGCTGAAGCATTTCAATGGGTATCTTGTTCATGTAAATCCAGGTAGAGCTTTATTAACTCCCATGTGTCTCATGGGGTCACGAATACAAAATATGTCATCAACCTGTCTCCTCTCTACTGAGAGGTGCCTCTCTGCCTCTGGAAACCCCAGGGCAATGTGACACTAGGGATAGTTTAACACAAGAGAGAAAACAAAGGCTCACCCAGACATCTCATTTTACCTCCCCCTGTTGCACACCTCTGTGGAGGCTGATTCTATATGGCGGAATTGGGGAACTTTATTGTTGAAGAAAGAGATTAATGGTGCATATTCCTATATCAGCTGATCTGAAAAGCCTGGAGAGCGTGGTTAGCCCACAGCCCAGCCCTGGTGCTGCAGTTTCCTGAAAGTTAAAAATGGCCAATAATGTTTGTGAGAATTGGACATGTATGCAAAATTTGGTTGTAGGATCACTTCATCTGCCTCAGTGAGTCAAACACATTTACAAAAGGGACTTAGTGGATGGTGATTTTGTATTGCTTCAGTATGGACAAATGGAAGGAAAGATGCCTCATGTTAGAATTCGCTTTAGTAAGAATTGCTTTGAGGTCTTGACTCAGCAATGTTGTTCCTACCACAGCCAGCCACTCCTCTTTCCACATGGGAGGTTGTCAGAGCAAGGGAGAGGTAGGAGCCATCATTATGTCCATGATGATGGACATGTGAAATAAAGCAAATTCAGGAGCTTTTCAGACCAAAATGGCCTAGGAACAGGAGAGCACCACAATGTCTAAATCATCTTTTTCTTTACTCCTGCATAAAGCATAGATTTGGGGCAGGTGAGCATGAGGTCCTTTATCCCTGGGGGCTCAAACCCAGCCTGTCTTGTGCTGGCAGCCCAGCTATGGCTGAGAGGACTCTTCTTTCTGGTCCCAAAGCAGATGCTCTGCCAGCCTGAGCAACATCACAGCTGTCCACAGGAGCTTGTATACGACCTGAGGGAGCAGCTCAGAAACCCGCTGATGTGGGGAGATGTTTGGATCCAGATTCTGCCATGAACTGTCCTCCTGTATAAGAGAAACATCAAAAACAGCCTATGCTTGTCAGTGTTGCTGAACAGCATGTCTCATGTAGTCCTTGACAAAGTTACCATATAAACACAGGAACTGCAACTTGAGCAAGCGAAAGAAAAATGACCCCAAACATAACACTTAGCTGCAACTGTGTAATTCTTCAATCTCCTTATCATGTAGTACCCTGCTGTCTACAGTCTTGCACCCTTTTTTGTTTCAAAATCATCTCCATTAAAACTCTGAGAATGAGAAAAACTTCCCTTGTAGGTGCAAGTAAACACAGCATGTGTGTTTACTGTAGGTATCACAGGGATGGATTTTATTGCTCATGTGTAAAGGCAAGAGCCACCATGCTTTCAGGAGACTGCTGCCCACCTGACATGATACTTTTTCTTGGTTGCTGGAATCTTTAGTTTACAGTAAAGCTCATTTCAGATGGATAGTACTGTAAATGCTTCACTCATTACCAATGGAAATGTGATGGTGTGTTCTCAGTAAGGCTCTGAATGTGCTTATCTCTAGCAGTTTAAGGACACATTGGTATTGCTGAAGAAGGGCAATCCCTACACTAGACTGCAGCTGCTCAAAGAGATATAATATCGTCAAATGCAGACAGTAATTTGTGACAATAGAGAATTTTTTCTTTTTTTTTTTTTTTCCCCTCACAAAAAGCAGTCATTTTATACTCAGCCTTACACAGCATGAGAAAGCTATTATGGAAAGAAACCTTTCCCTGTTTCCTAATAAATGGATACCAAGAACATCAGGGGTATAGTATCAGGCAAGTGTAAATAATGAAAGGTGTGGAAAGCAGGAGGTATACTGTGCACAAAAAGAAGTACCCCATTATCTCCCAGAATATTTCCAGAGATGGATTTGGTAATTAAACCAGCAATATTAATTTCAAATGTTAAAATCTAATGGTCAGTTTTTCAAACCTAGATAACTCACAAGCTGTCAAATCTTCCAAATACACATACACTCTCACAAACTTGTCTTTTTTTCTGCAGCTGGACTTTAGCAGAGTCTTATAACTTTTGCTAAAAGGAGAGACAATAGAAATATATTAGTAATAACAATGAAACACTCTGCATCTCTCTGTACAATTTAAGATTTGGAGAACTTTGGCAGTATGGAGGGAATTTTATCAGACATTCTTCCAGGTATGGAAGCGTTGAGAAGAGACACGTTGTTCACTAGCATGAGTAGCCAAGTCTTTGTAAAAGCAGTTTACAGGTAGAAATACTCTTTCAGCAGAATCCTTGTTTTCCGTGGAATTTCTCATAATCTTTAGGAATTTGAATTACTTACAGTTTATAAGGATTTGCTGTTTTTAATCTAGTTTGTTTTAAAAATCAACATGTCATTCTGTAATGTCACTCTAAGGACAAAGGCTTTCTGACAGAAGATTTTTCCAAGGTTTTGAAAACATGTGGTGTTTTGTGCCATCACATCCAGACACTTGCTAAGAAAAGCAGCACAGAGTCATGAGTGTGTCACCTCCTTCATCAGGTAGGATTGCTTCAGATAGGGGTGGCCCGCTGTTATACCCTGGACCAGACTCTGTTCTCTGTGCATGATCTCTACCAGCACAAGCAACTTGGCAGACCAAACTGGAGATGCTGCTAAATATGTTTTGAGGGAAAAAGTGACCTGTAAAGAGTTTGGGAAGGTTTACTGTGTGAGCTGAATCAGCCTGATGTGATGCCACCACATCTAGGAACAAAACTATCCCTGAACATGTGTTTTGTTCACCACCTTAAGGACAGCCTTGGTTGAACACCACAAGTGTTTCTGACATGGTAGTCTCACTGGCTTGATACAGATGTATTAGTCTCCTTCTTCTCTTCTTGCTATAACTTTAGTTCTTATTTATACAAGCACACTGGTCAGGAATTCCGTGAGACTGAAATTAAGCTTTTTTTTTTTTTTTCTTTCTAAGCATTAATCACTGATTATCTACTCATGATCTCTTGAACCATTTAGATAATCCACATTTCAGCTAATGGGTTAATTCATTTTATATCAGTTCAGCTGTGTCACATTGTGTCATGTTTCTTGGCTGGGTAAATGAAACCTTTAAAATGGGATGTAGCAAGTAATGAATACGCTGTTCATACAGTAGAATAATTCTTGGTTTTGTGTGTGACTGACTATGCAAACAAGATTACATCCAGGCCAGTGCAGCCAGCCACCACAGGGTGAGTGCAGTAAGCCAGCTGCACAGGGAATAAGTAGAGTTTGAAAATATCATGGCAGACCTGATCCAAATGCTCTGAATAAAACCCCTTTTTACAAAGCTTTCATAAGAAAAAAATGATCAGCACAATCATCTGTTGGTTTGTTTTTGTTTAACAGTGACTTTTGAAACCTTTCAAATGCCTGTTGTCACCACCAGACTGTCTAATCCTGTTATCTGAATGTGCTTCCCAGGAATAACTGTTACAAGAAAACAGAGTAAAAGAAAACCACAGTAAAACAATTCGAAATTGAACAAAATGAACAACTGAAAATTGAACTAATTCAGGAGTTTTTCTAAAATTGCTTTTGTATTTTAATGCACAAGTGTGTCAATCAACCACTCAGCAAATTATTTCTGCAACTGTAGTACACAGAAGCCTTAACATGCCAGGACTTCATTGTCCTTTGCTTTAGTCTTCTATATGGGCTGAGCTTCAGTCGAGAAAATCTATTTCTCCAACAATTTTAGGGAGGAGGGAAAGGATTTTCTAGAAATATCTGAAAACGTAGCTACTGTGTGGATCAGAAACATGGATAAATCCAGCAGCATTCAGGGGTTTTCACAAATACTTACAAACCTTCTTTGCAGTGTGCAGGCAGCCCTAATCACCAGTATGAAAGCCATATTAGCCTAGTGTTTAGCAACTGTGGTTAGCATGAAGAGTGTGAAAGCACATTGGATGTGGAGAGATTGCTTGGTAGTGGGAAAGTTGATTTGCAGAAGATTTAGATAATCCATTCCCAGGAAGGCTTGTAGAAAAAAATTAATTTTTATTGCTGTGTATTTGACACGGAAGAAGGCTGCACCTTGTTTAGTAACATCTGCATTTCGCACATCAGAAGCTTAATAACTTTCCATTAAAAACTGCCTTTTGCCAGACTTCACACTGTTCTACTACAGACAGAAAAAAAGCAAGGCAAAGGAGTGTAGAAATTAAATCTATCAGTGCAACTGAAATAGTTGGAGAAAACAAGTAAACTTTAGAACACAAATCCTTCTATGGGTCTTCAAGCTTCAAGATAAGTTTTAATTAGTTATGATAACTGACTAAACAACAGTCTTACATAATCAGTCCTGCAGCCCAGAAAGAAACAGCTAAAACTGGAGAAGCTTTCACAGAATCACAGAACATGCTGATTGGAAGGGACCCACAAGGATCATCAAGTTCAACTCCCAGACCCACAGGATAATCCCCAAGAGTCACCATGTGCCTGAGAGTATCACCCAAAGGCTTCTTGAACTCTGTCAGGTTTGGTGCTGCGACCACTTCCCTGGAGAGCCTGTTCCAGGGCCCAATCACCCTCTGGGTGAAGAACCTTTTTCCAATATCTAGCCTAAACCTCCCATGAGACAACTTCAGTGTCTGCCCCTCTTCCCCTCACCAAGAAGTAGTAACTGCAATGCGGTCTCCTCTCAGTCTCCTCTTCTCTAGGCTGAACAGACCAAGTGACCTCAACCACTCCTTATAAGGCTTCCCCTCCAGAACCTTTACTATGTTTATTGCCCTCCTTTGGCTGCTTTCTCACAGCTTAATATCTTTCTTATACTCCCGTGCCCAAAACTGCCACAATATTCAAGGTGAGGCTGACCCAGTCCAGAGCAGAGTGGGTCAATCCCTTCCCTCGACCAGCTGGTGATGCTTTGCCTGATGCCCCCAGGATACAGTTGGCCCTCCTGGCTGCCAGGGCACTGCTGACTCAGATTCAACTTGCCATCGACCAGGACTCTCAAGTCCCTTTCTGTGGCACTACTTTCCAGCATTTCATTCCCCAATTTGTACGTACATCCAGGGTTGCCCCACCCATGGTGCAGAATCTGGCACTTTCCCTTGTTGAACTTCATGTGGTTGGTGATTGCCAGTCCTCTAATTTTTTGAGACCTCTCTGCAGGGCCTCCCTGCCTCTGAGGGAGTCAACAGCTCCTCTGAGTTTTGTGTCATTTGCAAACTTGATTAGTATCCCTTCTAGTCCTGCATCCAAGTCATTTATTAAGGTATTGAAGAGCACAGGGCCTAAGATAGAGTGCTGTGGAACCCTACTAGTGACAGGTCTTCAGTCTGATGTCACCCCATTCACTATTACCCTCCATGCTCACCCATCTCTAATACCCTGGGTCTAAGCCACGTGCTACTAGGGCAGATAACTTATATTTAAGTCTCTAAGAGATTTCACCCACACAAACCCTTTCAAAGCATCAAAGAACCAAGGTTTTCCATGACATAAAGAGATCACACTACAAGCATTTTTCCAAGAGAATTTCTTTTAATTTAGTGAGAAAATAGGTGTTTTGGCAAGAGGTGTTTACAGGAATAACATATAACCAAGGAAAAGCATTCCAAAGACACAAAAGCACTCCACCCAATGCAATTGGTAACCCATTGGTTTTAAGTTGCCCAAAAAAGATTAAGGAAAAAAAAGGTAAGACTAAAACAGTAAATAAAAAAGATATTAGAATAAGGAAATTTCATAGTTAGTATCAAAAAATTCCATAGAAGCCACATCACAACAATAAGTCATCAGAAAAAGACAAAATGGAGCCTCTGTGCTCTGATTTTTATGCTTTGGGAACTGTGGCCAACCCTTCCAGGCCAACCCTCCATTTAGGTCATTGACCACTCAGCGCTCTCCAGGCCAGATTGACACGTGTTGCAGCCAACTAAAGACTTCAAGGGGTGTGGTGTGGGTAGGCTGCCAGGCAGGCCTCATTTGATTGATAGGGCTCATTTGATTGACAGGTCTCATTTGATTGACAGGCCAGCCATATGGCTCCCTGGCCACGTGCCTCTGTGACCCTGGCCATCTTGGCTGCAGACCATGTGCTCTGAGGGCAGGCCTGACCTTGCACTTCTCCCACACACAGACAATAACAGTGAGTTGGCTCTGACCTGTATAAATTCAGTGAGATATGAATCAGGTCTCTTATACCACCTCATGATATGTTTATTGAGCTATGTGCTGGATATTTTCTCCAGAAGGATACTGAGAGAGACAGTATCAAAAGCTTTACTGAAATCTGAAAAGATTATATCAACTGGCTTCCCTTTCTAGCATAAAACTGATGTCTTTGCTGAGCTGGTAGTACCTAGTCTTCAGCAGAGAGATTTTTTGGGGTAGGTTGGCTAATCTGTTGAGTACACATTATCTGTTGGTGTGAAAAGGAAAATGGAACAGACCCTTTACAACATTATATCAAGCAGATTATATTAAGTGCAACTGGTCAATGAAATACATCCAAGCTGATATGTCACTGAAATGCTGAGACATATACTCAAAACAAGATTGTGAGGCAGCATGAAAGACCAGTGGGAATATATGTGGCTAATATTGATTCAATTAGGAGCTTGCTATAATGCTAAACACAATAAGCTTCCATGAGTTCAGCTGTCTGTCTCTGTCCCAGGCTCTTTAGTGCTTCTATTCATTAGCGAATCTCTTTAAACTTGGGTAAGTTGTTAAAACAATTTGAACTGCTTTGGCTCAGGGCTTCAGGTTCATCCTCCTCTGCTCTTCTGCCTTTAAATGCCTGGGAAATGCAAGAAGTTCAAGAACATTTCCAAAGTTTAACTAAACCAAAAAAACTCTGTACAGAAAGATCCACTGGCTTGTGACTTACTTCTTCCTTGTTCTCAGATGAAGTGAATGAAAGTTCATAAGATAAAACTGAAAGTAAGTGAAGATCATCCTGATGGCATGACTGGAGTTGTCTTCTTAAAACTCTCTGCCCGTGCCCTCCAAATGCTGAGTTAACTGTCTTCAGCAGTCACATACTGATGTGCAGCTGCAATTTTGGAGTGCCTGGTAGCATGAGGGGACACACTTTTTAGAGTACATTTATCTCTTCCTCTGCCTCTGTGCCCCTAGTGCAAGTACTGGGTCCATTCTCAGTCCCTGCCTATTGCTGGGGCATAGACATGGTGCATCCTCAGGCTGCAGGGCACTCATAGGAGCAGAGCACCAGGATCCTCATGTCTCCCAAGTTTCTAGATGTGTGGGGAAATAGTGTTACCCAACGATGCGTTTGGATGGTGATAAAAACAAAATGCAGCCCATGCTGTTTGCATCTGGATCACTCTACATACACACCGTACATATCTGAACTCCTAGCCTTGCCTGGTCTTAGCAGCGCTACTGCCCTCTCCTGCTGCACACACTGTGGGGGCTGGCTCTCAGCTACAGCCTGTCTCATGATGCCCATTCAGGAAGGAAACAGAGTCTTTCCTTCTTGGCGTTCTTGTTTTCATCTGTTCCATTTAGTGGTGTCCCAGGGGATGCTATATTCCCCAGCTGGAAATTCTTACCAAAGGAGACAGTTATTGATTGCGTGGAGGGTGAAGCATGGCCACAGAAGAAACAGTTGACTCCCACTTCATCAGCAAAAACAAATGTAATAGTGGTTGGAAGGGGGAAAGCAGAAAACAGTCATCTTTTCTCTAATTGTCTTTTTCTGGGTCTCCTGAGTCCCATCTCACTTGCACAACTAGGCATTATCTTTAAACTTACTCCTCTCTGTCCAAGACAGTCAAGTCCTTTCTAAAGCTAAAGCTATGGTTATTACGCCCCCACAACACAGGAGGAAGAGACTGAACTTTGAGAAACTATTGTAAAAACCACAAGTTTGAACTTGAAGTTCATCCAGTGACCACTGTTTGGCAGACCCAAGTGATAAGTGTTTGTCAACCCTTGGCTGCTGATCAGATGGTTCAGTTGCTCTCTGGCTCTTTATCATTCTCTTTGTATTGTTCCAATGAGAGAGCTCAGCTCCTGCTAGTGTGGCAGCAGTGATTTACTGTTCACACTGTGTGCAGGGACAGGGCCTGAGATATGTTCCTTATTCCCCCACCTCTAGGTCTTTCAGCTCCAGTGAATTGCACTGCACTGTAGACATGAGTACATCTTTGCCTGGTGTCCAGCTCAGTACAACTTAATAGTAAGGGGCTGTTGGTCAGGTAGTAATCCCCTTTTGTTTGGGAGTGTAGTGGTGTCTGTGATAACACTGAGCATCTCAGACATTCTCAGGGCAAAGCACTGGCTGCAGAGAACAGCCAGTGACATTTAACCTCCCTGATTAGGATGAAACAGCTTTTGAATTGAGTGACTGATATTTATGACCTTTTCCTCTCAGAAGTGAAGGACTGTCTTTAAAACATGCTCCGCCTGCATCTGGGGATGTGCAGTCAGCTGAGCTGCCCTTGAAAACAGGACTTGAAAGGACTTCACTTCCCAGGGTCTTGGTCCTGTGAAGGGAGAAGAATTGGGAGTTTGCTCATTCAGGGTAAGAAATTACACATGAGAGATCAGGGGTAGGTAGTTGCCCTTTCTATCTTCCTCAGCTGTTACCAATGCCAAGGCATTCTGTGACCCAGGCTGTTGATGGAAATAGGGCTGGCTGGCTGGAAGAGACATGCCAATGCCCAAGTGCATGTCCCACCACACGATACAGAGCAAGATCTGCCCTGGTGCCAGCCAGGTGACAATAGTGTGTAGCTTGCTGTCCTCCCAGTGTGCTTTCTGCTGCCATTTGTGATGTGAAAAGTTTTACCCACTGATAGGGTTTGAGAGCTAATGCTGCTGTCAGTTTCTCCTACTAATGGACTTGAAACTCCCAGACCTGCTATGAGGTTTGTAAAACTGACATCACATTTTTGAGAGCCACCAAACTGTTGCAATTTGTGCTGCATGAGGAGGAACCCCTGTGCACTGTGGAGGAGATGAAAATACTTTCTTAGCAGGGATGAAAAATTAGTTTAATATATGAGTTATCTCCATGCACAGACTTATAAAGACATGTACAACTGAGCAAGGGAATTGAGGTGTTTTCATCACAGCTCTTTCTGAATTTCCTACATTCCTGAGCACAAACAAATATCTGACAGACTAGGGGTCTGATTCTAGTTCCTTGAAGGAAATAGCAATGCCAGAATTGTTGTTTGCAGCCTTATCAAAATTACAAAAAGATATAATTCTCTATTAAATGAATGAAAGAATAAAAAAACACCCCAAGAAATAGAACCAAGGAATCAGAGAAGATCATCATAGCAAACTTATGATCATAGTGAACTTTTTAATCTTTAAAATTATGTTACTTTAGAAAGGATGTTGTTTTCTGTACAATACAAAAATGTCTGCTTGTTCCTAAGAATTTTCATTATCACTAGTAATGCCTAAGCCATGGCAGAGTTTGTTTCCTCTCTACATAGTGGAAGGGAAGTCCTGAGAATTGCAGACCTGAAGCTGAGAGTTAAATTAGGCTGAAGATATTTTTGCAGCTTTGGACTTCTTTTAGTGTACTTCCTTTTGCATGGATTCTCTTTTCAAGCTGTAGCTCTGCAGCTGTAAGTATGCACAGGGAAAAAAATCAGGAACTTCCTCAAGTATATGCATTAGCAACTAGTCCTGAGGCTCATTTGAAGCTGTTGTACCTACTTAGGCATTGTTTGAAGAGCTTTCAGATCATAATGAATTCATGCACCCTACTTCATTTAAATACACGGAGGCACCATTTTTCAGTGCATAATCCTGAGCTCTCCTGTTTTGTTTTGTACATCAAACAGGAATGTACTTGGGGTCAGTCTAACCTCATTCACATTGCCATTATGAGAGAATAAAAACTATTTTGATGAAGTCACGCAGGAATGACAGCTCAGGATGGAATGTTTGGTGCAGTGAGCAGCATCCAAGGGATTAATCCAAGGACCCTGGTGCCCAGTTAGTCTGAGGGCAGTGGGAGAGCAGAGCCAAGGGGCAGCATGTGAGCATGTGCTTGTGAGCCCCCCCTTCTCAGTCTGTGGTGCAGCTCTCCAAGGGTCCCAGCCCTGTGGCAGGGCATGAGGCTTTATAAACTGCATCTCTCACTCCATTCATCCATCTAACAGCCTCATGCAAACAGAAGAAGGGATGATATCCTGATTAATGCAGATAATACAGATAATATAGATAATATAAGAGCTTTTCAGAAGTTGGGGGAGGACTTTTGAAAGCATGGAGGAAGATGTGTGTATTGACAGGCACATCATTTTGCTGCAGTTCACAGGATAGAGTGGATCTTACTTCCAAGAGGCTTCCCATCTGCGTACTTTTTAACACAAATAAGTCTTTCGGGTACAGAAGCATACCTATGGCTTACATGGCAAGAAAATTGTCCCTGCCTGTGCAGATGAGCCTTACATGAAGGCTATAAGTTACACACTGTATATACATACTGTGCTTACCTTTGTCTACACCTATGCTTTTTATCTCCCTTTAGTTAATACAAGGGCATCTCCACAAGCACGGGGTGATGTGTGCTCCCAGCTTGCAAGTCAGCTGTTTGATAAAAGACTTGTCTCCTCCATGGCAGACTATAAAGGTGCATGGAGTTTCCTTTAATGCCAGTGGCAAGTGCTTGGTTTGGCACAAGAATCTCTGACCACTAATTATATGATCTCAGGGATTTTCCCTCCTCCCTTTCCTTCTGAATCTGGCCTGATCAGACCTCTTCCCAGTAGGAAAAGTATTAAAGAAATGAAAAAAAGTTAGGGAGAAGAGATGCCAGGTCCAGAGGAGACACAGATAGCCATGATGTATAGCACAGAACAGTCTGCAGATGAGCCCTGGCCTGGCGTAACACTGCTCCCACCACTGGCAGGGAGTGGTGGGGCTTGATGGCACCTGGTCCACCCTCGGTCCCAGATGCCAAGCTCTCTGCCTCCAAAATACTTTTTGTGCTCAAAGTGGACTTCACCAGACCTTAATGCTGTGAAAACTGCAGCTACTTCAGACCCACTATTGCCTCTTCACTCCTGCCATTGATGCTCCAATATGCCAGCATGTCCCAGCCCATAGCCACCTTCTCTCCAGGGCCCTGTCTACAGTGTACTAGCCCTGCTGCTTCCTCAGCCAGGCTTGTGAATCACCAGTCTGGGGTCATGAGTGCAGTTCTGCAGTGCTTCAGCAAAGGGAAAGGGGAAAAGCCTGCTGCAGTCTGTGCCAGAGGTACCTAAGCAGGTCCAGCAGGCACCTCACTGGCTTTTTGTGGCTCCCTCTGGGCAGCAGACAAAGTAGTTGTGGGTGATGGAGAGCTGGCAGTACTGCCCTCTCCCATGCTGGAGGGATAATGGATGGTGAACTATCTGGAAGAGGTGGCTCTAGAGCAGCATCAGCAGGACCCATGGACGCTGCTGTCAGTGAAGACCACTTCTGATCAATTACTACCTGTGGCTGATTTGCAAGAGTAAGCACAATGGATGCAGCCTTGCACATGAATCACAGGATATGCCTTCCCATGTAATTTTATCAGCCATAAAGTATGAGTCAGGTGGGCCAAGTATTGAGTTTGTGCAAGCCCACAGACAGCCAGGAAGACCCAGCCTGGAAGACCCAGGCTTTGGAGCATTTTGAACACAGTCTTGTTGCCATGTTGTACACAGCTTGTTTTTTGACCCTCAGCAACCTGCTTGCAGAGGTCATCTAAAGCACGGAAGATCTCCTTCCCTACATGTGCCTTATTACTCTTGTTTCAAGGTAGGGGCATCCAAGCCTTCCCAGTTTCTTTCAGTACCCTTTTTCTTGTCACCAGGATGAAGAATGGGAAAAAAAGAAGTGCTATTTTTCTATAAATTAAATAAAAAATTAAGTTAAAAAGTACAAAAATAAAATATGCATCTCAGGCCCAGGTAGACCAAAGTCACTGTGCACCTCAGAAGATAGATCCAGATGAAGCCTCACCCATGCAGATGAGGCTTACAACTGCTTTGTGATGTAAAGGGAAAAAAGGGCAGGAGATCTCCTGTGATACTGACACTAGGAATTGGCAAAGCAGCAGCAAAATTGGCTTCCACAGGCGTCTGCATGGTGGCAAGTTTGTCACAGCAGGCTAGTTAAAGCTACCTTTGGTATCCTTACATGACAGGGCAGACATCCCAGAATCCTTTAGACTCTCGAAATTGTAGCGACCTCAGCTTGCCCCTTGATACATGATCTGGTTGCCTCCCATCTAAAGGAGAAAGTCCTTTCACAACCCTCCTGCTCCCCTCCCTGACACTGCCCCTTGCCAGTAATTAAATAATAATGGACTAATGGAACATGTCATGATGGTAAGTGCTTAAAAGACTTATCTTTGTATCTTCATTTAAGACATTTTAGTATCAGCCAGCAGTTTCCAGCCATCGTGATCATTTATTTAAATGATTTATGTGGAAAAACAAGACATTTCACAATACCTCTAAAACGGCTCCTGGAGTTTGTTTGTTGCTGGCGAACACTGCCTCTGGCAGCAGAGGTACTCATTTACACCTTGTACTTCTCATCTCTGTGGGGGGGTGATTACCCCTGACAACAACCCCCCTTGCCAGAGATTTTAAGGATTTCTGTTTGAACAAATATGAAGCTGCATTGAATAATTTAAAAAGCACAGTGTAGAGAAACAACATGAGAAATAATTATTTCAGCAGTGCTCAATGCTGCAAAAGGAAATGAAAAAAAAAAACAAACACCCAAACAAACAAACTCAAAGAACAGATCCAAAGTAAAACTAAAACGTATTTAGGGACTTCAGAACAAAAACTGGAGGGAGAGGGGGCCTGATTAATCTGTAGGCATAGTAAGACACTGGACACTACCCTGTTAAAGCTTTCAGAAGCACTGACAGCAGCTGGAGAAAGTACATTTTTGTTCATAAAAGAGTGGTGAGCCATTCTGCAAAAACATACAAGCAATTTACAGGCTCACCATTGCCTCTAGAACTGCCTGGTCTATCACTTATAGAGAAATATCGCCAGATAAACAAGACTGCAGTGTACTAAAAGTTGATTTATCTCATTTCTGTAGCCCTTCAGTAATCAATGCCGTTCATTCGTCCCTGGACTCAGTGAGGTCCCTGCATGTTACATTCATTTGCAGGCTGGGAGTCCAATCCCAGTCACCTCCAGCTTTACTGTAAATGCCTTCCCATTACCAAGTATGTAATACATGCAGACATATGACTTTCTTGCCTACATACACAGGGATATGGGGACTTTGAGACTCATTCTTCTGCCCATGTGTTGCCCATCTGGAGTCAAAGCAGTGTTCAGCAATTTCTGCCTTGCAAAGCTTGGGCACAGGAAGAGTACAGTGGGCTGGCTCTCCTGGACGCAGGCAGGGAGGGAGGCTGAGTGGTGCAAGAGGCAGACCCTGGGTCAGGATGCTCAGCTCACACCAGGGCACTAGGGCACTCTCCCATGCACCCACAGATACATGTATGTGCAAGCTTGCTTCCAGTATGGTTGTGGTGACACCTTAAACACCACATCAGAGGGCTTTGGATGGATCTTACTCAGCTCCCCTCTATGCATATGTGTGTTCCAAAAGTCAATGAGTAAGTTAAGACCTTGAGCAGGTGACTGGGACCTATTAAGACCTTGAGCCTGTGCCATTATGGTAGAAAAGAGACATGCAAGAGATACTCATGCAAGAGACACTCCTGCATGGATGAGGCACTGTGCACCCCCACAGACCCTCTTCTCAGAGCATCAGTGGCCTGGCCACTGGCACAGAAGTCATCAAGCCAGGAAGCAGAAGGGAGCATTCCACCTTGCTTTACAGTCAGAGACAGCCAGCGGGGCTGGAGGAAACCTATTTCCACTTATTAAGTAGTAGTATCTCTAAGACTAAAGAGCAAGTTATTTTCTCCCAGACACCATGAGGCCTGTTAATCACTGCAGAGGGCTTGGCATATCAAGTCAATCAGCAGACGCAATGTCTCACCACAAAGTGTACCTGAGCACAGGGTCTCCAGGCCAAGGACAGAGAGCACAAGCCTTGTTCTTTTGCTCTCTGCTGGCCTAATGGGACTACCAAAGTTTTACTGCTACAATGTGAACAACCCTTGCTGGTGCTGCCCAGGGAGTAACACGCCTTGAAACTGCTGTGAGTATTTGCCATGTGTCTCTCCACTTTCCCCCATCACCAATGCTATTTCTCCATCTCTGAGAAATGTCAACAGAACCAGCAGAAGTAACCCTGCTAGGTAATACCTTTCCCAAGGCCACTGCCAGTGTGAACAAAGTTACACAGCCTTCCATCTGACTGGGAGCCCTGTCTCTGAAACACTTGAGGTCCCTGGTGATTAAAGAAGCTATGCCAAAGTACATCAGTTGCAGTCTAGCCTATGTTACTCATATTAGCTCATGCAAGAAAGGAAAGCTCTGAACAATCTCTAAAATCCCTTGCAGGGGCTCTGGGACTGCAGTCAGGCTGTAGTGTTACTTGAGACAAGTTAGCTAATGATCAGCAAGGCACACAAGATGAAGTACTAAGGTACCAGAGAGCCCTGACATTTCAGAATCACTCTCCCTATAATATGTAAGTGCACTCCATAGGCATGAACAAGCAAGAAACCTCTAAACCCTACATCTAGTTAAGCTCGTGCTTGTTAAAAAGGTCAGGATTTGTATGCAGTTTATCAAAGGAGGTAATGATAGGTGATACCTGCCACCAGGCATTGATATTTTTCTTAATGACCTTTTCTGCAAGAGTTATTATCCCTACTCTAGAGACAGGGAGGATGAGCACTATGAGGTAAAGTGATTTATACAAATGATCCCAGCTATTATGGAAAAAAGCAGCAAATGAAAAGCACACCACTGGGTTCCCAGGCTCAGTGTGCCTATGAGTCTTTGCTCTCTGTTGCTGTCCTTTTTTCCTAAGCACAAAAAGAAGGAGGGTGGTTGAGATAGGAAGATATACATTCCCTTTTCTTTTTCATAAGTTTTTTCTAGTAAGAAGGGAGGTCTGTCCTGGAAATGTTGAAGTGTATTGTTGAAAGTCAATAATAAAAGAAACCATACAATGCAAATGAATATGGCAGAGGGGGGAGGGAAAGGGGAATGGAGGGGAAGGGAAAAAAAAGCCCCCGTCACCCCTGTCTGTACTTTCTTCTCACCCAAGAAATCCACAAACAAATGAAATAGGAAATAGGAATAAAATTGGTCTCTCTATAAACAGCCACTCCCCAGCAAACCGGATCATGATCCTGTTGATTTAGGGTATTTCCCAGTTAGTTCAACAAGAGCAGGAAGAGCCACTTCATTCAGTTAAGTTACACTTTCAGATGTATCTACTGACTCCATGGAAGTTACATCAATCTCAGACGTCAGAAGGTTGGGCTTTGATTTTGTGCATGCTGGCATAACTCAGCAATTATCTGAATAAGTAGGTGAAGTACAATTTAGTTGCATGATTTACAATGATAAATATCTGTGTTATTTGTCATAAAAACACTCATTGCTGGTTTATAGCCTGAATTGGGCAAATCACTAGCAATAAAACACCATTAAGCCTCTAGATGAAAGGTTGAGAGCTGATAAGTAGTTTGGAATATGAATTCATGCAAATAAAAGGTAAAGAGTACTCTGAGGAGAAATCCTAAGGACAACTCTGGCCAGGCACCAAAATGAAGTCAATAAATAAGTGTCAAATGGGTGCTAAGCAGGAAAATCAATGGGCCTTGCTATTAGCAGAGTATTTTGATTCAGATGCAGTAATAAAATGAAATTGTTAAGGTGATGGACAAAAATCTGTAGTTCTGGAAAAGAATATCTTTAGTAACAAAAGGGCTTGTTGATTCCTGTTAGAATCATATTCACCTGTTAAATCTATCAGCTGTAAAATCTAGTATCTTAAAATTGTGGG
>VYZS01082100.1:5309-15711 GCA_013400695.1 Neodrepanis coruscans | reverse complement strand
TTTGACAGTTAAAGTGGAAAACAGGTTTATGTAGCCTAGGTGGCAATGACAGTAGAGACAAACAGAAGCTGCTGGAGAACCCAGTGTTTCCTCTTGAACCCTATAGACAAGTGTCTCCCTGTCCTAATTGCACTTCTTCAGCTGCTCCAAAGACAAGATATTTTTATGGGGAGTAGGAGGATACTAAGTTCACTGCTGCTCAGTTTTGGTACCACAATCTCAATAAAACTAAATGAACTACATAAAAATGGCCATCTGGTTTTGAGTTGATTTTTGTTCCCTCTAAGGCTGTTCCACCAAACCCTGCCTGCCAAGCTGCTTCCCAAAAACACAGATCCAAACTTTTAAATCTTCATCCCCAAATCAGGGGTTATTCTGTTTGCTGATCAGTTTCTGGGATTTTTTGAATCTATTTTTCTCAAAGCTGGGAATCTCAACAGCTCTGCTGACAGAGTAAGTGCAAGGATGCAGAGGAGAAAAAAGTGTTTTGCAAAATGCATTTCTATTCATTGTCACTGGAGCAAAACAGATATCTTCCCACTTGTCCTTAGGATAACAATAGCTCTATCTTGTCAGCCAGCCAGCACAACAGCTCGGAAGAGGCAGTGCAAGGGAGCCAAAAGGTTCAACTTAGCAAGCAACAGATCCTATATCTGTTCTGCTGGACACTGTGGCCACTCATAGACCAATCCCTTTACATAAACATCCACCACTGATAAATAGGGTTTTCACCTCTTTCCTGTCAAACCATAGCATTTGGGAACCTGTGAAGTCCAACATAGTAGGACAAGCTTTGAGCCAAAGATCTGCCAACGGCCCCAGGGGTTGCCAGCTTTGTAGAATATGTGAACAGGGACTGTGGCTTTGGGAAACATGTGAAAACCATGATGAGAACCAGCAGGAAATCTGGGACTCCTCAGGCAACACGATGTATTCCGTCATGGAATAAGGAGATGTTCTTGGGAGTAACTAAGGCATGCTCCTGTCTGGGCCTGGGAAGTGAGGAGAGAGCAGGGAGAGAAGAGGGGAAGAATCAAAATGCTTCTTTATTTGTCTAAATGGGGTGGAGGAGAGTGGAATGAGACAAGGGCCAGGACAATCAGGAGGAGGATACTCTACAGTCTCAAGGGATTCAATAGTCTGGGTCACAACGAAAGATGCTGGCTTCACTTTTCTATTGTTCTGCTTAGCAACTACTAGCTGTTATTATCACCCACATAGCTCCTCCTGGCATTAAAATAAACATGAGATTTAATCCCAAATCTCTCTGAGATTTTGCATTGAGGAGGCTGCCTGTAAAATGGGACTTTTTTACCTGGTCAAAAGCCATACATGGGGAGAGTGTTTACTTTTGTCATGCTGTGGCCAAGGAGCAGGGTGAGGAGTGGCAACCAACCCAGCCTTGATCTGCACTGCCCACGTATGAAAGACAGAGTAGGGCTGGATTAGAGGTGAGGAGGTCACCATCATTCAGTAAGAGATGGGAACAGAAACAGGTAACACTACCCAGGTCAGAGGCATGGGAGGTGATAATCATAGCAATACATTGGAAGGGGAGAGTCAAGAAGAAAGAGCAAAGAAGAAGGTAGCAGGGTTAGAAACAAAATGACAAATGACAGTAAATCCTCAGAGCTCAGGTCTGCCATACTAACACAAAACCTGTGAGAGAGGGAGAGGGTTTTCGTAAATCTGAAATTCACATTTTAAAGCTGCACATTGTAAGCAGGGAAGCACTTTTTACCTGGAGATCTGAAATGTCATGTCTTCCCTGCAGTGACATTTTGGTGACAAAATGCAGCTGTGCTATGAAAGGAGTTTTTGCTATTCACGTTGTCACTTCGCAGAACATCTGTAACACATTATACTTCCAGTGGTTTGAGCTGTCTTTGGAGGATCACACTCCTTCATGGCACTGGGAAGAGTTTTGAAGAATTTGAAAAATATATTTCTTTTCTTGACTAGAACAGTTCTTTGGTTACAAAGTGCACAGTGTTCTGGTTTTGTTCTGCTTGATACAGTCCTTACCAAAGCCAGGCCGTGAAACTAGGAGTAGAAGTGTCTATGCCAGGAAGAGATGGGGTAGATTCCTCCCTCAGACGAAGATGATAGACCCTATCTCCAGTGGGAACATTACTCCAACTGGGAATAAGGATCTGTGCCAGTGCTTGGAAGGAAAGCAGAAATTTAGCCCTGTGTGAGTGACTGAAGGAAAAAAGATGCATTTTTTCTGAGTGTATAAAGACTGGCTTGGTGGCTTAATGTTCCCTCATTCTTCACCTAAAACCTCTCTGCATACAAACCAATATTACGTGCTAACAGAAATGGAAAATGTCCAGCAATACACTTCAGAACAGCCTGCTGTATGCAGCAGACGTTCTTCATGCCCAATAAAAGAAAATGAACCAGCACTGACAGTTCAGCAGGACACAAAAACAAAGCAACAATGTTTAGGACAACTGTTGCAGAAAATAATGAAGTGTGGAGAGATNGTTCCCTCATTCTTCACCTAAAACCTCTCTGCATACAAACCAATATTACGTGCTAACAGAAATGGAAAATGTCCAGCAATACACTTCAGAACAGCCTGCTGTATGCAGCAGACGTTCTTCATGCCCAATAAAAGAAAATGAACCAGCACTGACAGTTCAGCAGGACACAAAAACAAAGCAACAATGTTTAGGACAACTGTTGCAGAAAATAATGAAGTGTGGAGAGATGTTATCAGCAAAGGCAAACATCAACCTAAGTTATTATTTCCAAGACCAGCGCTTTCCAACTGTCAGGGTCTTTTTTAACACCTGATTTTTGTAGAAGAGGTAGGTGATGGCATTGCAGAGTTACGCTGGTAATTTTTCAGCTGAAGGTAGGGGAAGAAGGTGAATCAGAACAGGTAATTGCCGTCAATTCCTTCCTTTCTGCCCTTCACCACTCAAACCTCTGCATCAAATTAAAGACATAACAAGAAAGCCTTTTACTCTTCTCTAAATGAATACAGAATTCTTGGAAACAAAGGTCTTGTACCAAGGTATGATTTTGTGGGGGTGAATGCTGTGCTGTCTCGTGGTTTTACCAATACCATCCTGCAGTGCTCTTAACTACTTCTAGTCTAGCCCTCCATGTAGCTTTGTCAATGAATTGCATATGTGATTTTAAACTAGATCTTCCAATTTAATCCTAGGTCTTGTCCAGTTCTGTTCTCAGATTATGCAAAGAGCACCAGGAGTGGTAATGTTAGAAAGCATAAGAAAAAACAGATGTGCACTCAGCTCTCAATTATCCAAAGTAAGAAGGAGAGGACTATAACCTGGATACAGCAAAATATGTACAGCAAAATAGTATAAAATATGGATTAAGTAAACTGTAACAACATAGGACAAACAAGTTACACTGCCAAAACGTAAAAGGAAAGTAGGACAATTTTCTTCAGCATGCCAGTGTACCTGCAGAACTCACTGCCAGGAGGTCCTACAGAGGGCAAACCAGGGTTTGATATGAGAAATAAAAGTTGTTGACAGTTACATCAGCTTGGATAAATACGTCAAGGCTGATCAGTCCCCACAATTATAGTTTCAAATCAATTGCGTTATCATCGGGTTTGATAACCTCCTCTCCACACTTGTAGCTGGTCAAAGAAACCTTCCAAGACACAGGCCCGGGAGACATGAATCCTTAGGACGATCTGGTTGGGTACGTCTGTTTTGCGCACCCTATCCCTCATTTTCTGTGTTTGCAATGTGTGGGGCTTTGATAATACTTGTAGCAGTTAGGATGCTGCTGCCTCAGACATGAAATTCCCCTGCGGGGCTCTGACCCTTGTCAGCACGGCAGCACACACGGGCCCAGGGCACCTGCGAAGTGCAGACAATTGACTGTCTTAAAGCTGCTTTTTATCCAAGCAGCTTGTTTGGCAAAGCAGTTCCTGCCCACCGTTCATGACAGAATGAGGCTCATGAAAGCATGAGTTCCGTCCCAAGATACCCTCCCCATTTCATAGGGTAGCTCATGCCTCAGCCTAGGCATCTTGTTCTGCAAGGCCAGGAGCACATCCATGCTATGGGAAAATGAAACCGAGAGGATCATCTAGAGTGATTCCTCTCCTCCATCCCATCTCCAAGGGATGGACATCAAGTATGATCCTGGACTGGGACAGTTCCCTTCCCTCTGGTCCTCAGGAGCATTTACTGGGCGCACCCACTGATCTCAGCCTCAAGAGTTTTTGTCACTTCCCTGTGAGTGCTTAAGGATCCTGGTGCAGACAATTTGACAGGGAGGAACTTGCTACTTGCAGGCAGATCTGTTTACTAATTCCCCTCAGCCCTCGGAATCATCGAGCTCACAGACTGACAGCGCTGTCAGGTCCCATTCATTGCACAGTAGCCGATGCCTCACACCTCCTCTCTCCCCTGCTGAACCTCGGGAGCCGAGGCTCTGCCCTCAAATGAGGCTCAGTGATTGATGCATTGCAGTAACTGCCAGCGTTCATCGCTGAATAGTGAAACTTCAGAAAGGCTTTTTGGGGTAGGAGATGCAGTTCAGGACTCCCGAATGCTGATGCTTTTAGAGCCAAGCTAGCTGGGAGCTCATAGCAACAGCCTCAGCCCAACAGGTCACTGCTGGTGAATTAGAGGAAAATAAGCCCAAGCACCTCTCTGTTAGTTCAAGCTGTTCTTACCTGGAGGGTGGAGAGAAGGACTTGCAAGCCACTGGCTTCTTGTTCTGCCATGCTGTTCCCCACTCACACTCCCTCCTTCTAGCAGCAGACACAAAGCAGCTCCAAAGCGAAGCTGCCAACTTGCCGTGCTGCTGCCCCTGCGCTGTTTAAGAAACGAAGAAGCTAAACACAGATCCCCCAGACACATGCACACTGCTACCACCAATAATCACAGCAATGCAACTCTAGACCTCAGCAGGAGAGATAAATGTACCCCCGCCCTCCCAGCTCTCCCACTGTGACGAAAAGACTAATTCCTATATAAAGAATCCCGGGGATTAAGTAAAGTGCCCAGGAAAGATCTGGGTGCTTGATATGTGGCAGGGGGAGTGTGGGGAGGGTGGCAATAGCAACAAGAAAGCAGAAGAGCTACAAACCTCAAAGAAAGCCAGGGAGAAGGGAGGGAGCTCGCTGGCTGCCTGACAGGCATTCCCAGCTGACCTGCTGATCCGTTCCAGACCCTGTGTAGACTCGTCTCCGTTTGACTCTGTTCCAGTGAAACCGGAGACATGGAGAAGGCAGAGCGAGCGAGAGAGATGCCCTCGGTCTTAACGAGCGCTGACAACGAGCGGAAGATACAGCCGGCATGAGGGACAGGTGGAGCGGGTTCATCAAGGCTCGCAAAGGGTTTTTGGCTTCCAATTCTGATGATTGTCCCAAGTCACAGCTGCTATGGCCACAGGCAGTGCCCTGTGGGGCAGGGAGTGACCGCAGAGGGGCATCTCATGGCTCCATAGAAAGGCCAGGGAGGAAAGCTAACTCTTCAAGGTGCAGTTCGAGGGAGAGTTTGCTCCAGGGGCCGCTACAGTGATTCACACGTACCTATATCTGTACATATGCATAGCAACTCGGAGCCTGGTTCACTCCCTGGTGCACAAGACACACTGTAGTACAGTTGTAGTTGTAGCTCGAATTCCTAGGAGGGCACGGAGTCCACTTTTAGCTGCAGCCGAATGATATCAAAGGACTTGGTAAACAAGAAGAAGGAGATAAATGAGTTAGGTAGAGGGTTAGTTGAGGATTTTCCAGCAAAATATTTTCAATGTGAAAAGGTCAGTTAGTACCATAGAAGTATTTTTGCAGCTTTCTTAACACCCGAATGGCATTTTTGGTCCTGAGAGACATCAGTCCAGGATGGTTAGAAAGCTGACAGTTGAGATAATGACTGCATATACAGAAGACAAATATTAGATCTTGTCTTTGTAATTTGAGGGCATTAATTTCAGTCTTTTACCTCTAGAATAAATACTTTATTCTGGTGTGGGTCTTTTTAGTCTCCAATAGGAGTTTTTCCCCTTTGAAGGAGTAACTAAGGACTTTTGGAGCAGTAATATGAACCTTAGTCTCTGGGAAAAAGGCAGATGCCTGCAGAACTTGGTACCACACAAAGACATACCAGACAGACAATGTGCACACACTTTCCTTTGCTTCCTAACCCTAATCTTTTGAAAAGCAATTAAATGAATAATAAAATACTCCACCCTTGGCCAACAATTCTTTTCATGTGATAAACCTTCACTGACCATGTACTTTAGGAAAATGGTAAGACAAATCCTCCGCAACTCATCCCAGCAATGTGTGAACAAGTGGCACAAGCATGACATTCCTCAGTTTCTCTGTGTGCCAGCAGGGTCCCAGGATGTCAGTACCAAGTTAGAAAATAAAACAGATTGAAATAACTTAGCCATAACTATGGAGACACATAGTCCCTTTAGAGGGTATGGCTAAGGACCATTCATTGATGAACAAGATACTCTACAGACAATTAGGCAGAATAAGACAAGAAATTTCCTTTCCTATGAAAATTCAGGTTCAAAGGTTTTAGTTTTCTTAAAAATATAATTGATTTCCATTTAAAAAAAATCTGTTGTGCTCCATGAAACATCATATTTTAGATAGAGAGCTGGTGTTCAGTCATTAGAACTTTGAATCTTCAGCCATCTTGGGTGATCTATATAGAGAGAGAGATATGGAGGAAGTTTCTAGAAGCTTCCCCCAGAAGTCACCCTTGTATCCCCCCACTACCAAAACCTACCAAAACCTCACACAAACCACATGCAGCTTTGGGGCTTCTTTCACATCAGCAGGATTCAACAAAATCGAATAAGAGACCACAAATAAGGAGGGGAGAGAACCAAGGCAATGCAGGCACAGTGTCGTCAAATGTTCTGGGTAACGAGTTTTGAGAGCAGTGCCAACATACTCTCTCTTTCACAGATTAGTACACTGACAGAAAATTACTTCAGAGCTAATTAGAAGCTCTTTAAAGAAGCTCTTCCACATTGTCACTTCATTCTCTTTCTTGTTACAATTTTACCTGTCACCAGAGCTGTGTGGAATTATTAATTCCCGCTGTGTGGATTTTCAGAAAGCAGTGAAAGCTGATGGATATAAGCAGGCAACCACTCCAGGCAGCCTGGATGCCCTGATCCCCTCCCACATCACAGAACCTGATCTCCCAACTCCCTTGCACTAGAACAGATCATAAATCACATGGTGATCATCTCTCCCCGTTTTATAAGATATTGGATGAGTATTTAGCTTTCTGCCTGTCTAAAACTCAACTTAGACCTCTGTTAAAAGTGTCCATAACATATTCTTTGATACAGTGATCTAGTTCTCCCTCTCTGTGTGAAGAAGCTTTAGAAATAATTATAAAAATTTCATTGCAAATAAGCCAACTCAAGAGGAAAGCAACACCAACAACAAAGCCTGGGGGGAAAAAAAGTCTCTCATGTCCCTTAGATTTTCAGGTTAGTTAGCTTAGTTGTGTCCAGAGATTAAAAGAAAATATCACAGAGCAGAAAACTCAGGAGCTTGCATTTGGTTTGAAAACAAGACACAATGAGAAGAGTGATTAAAAAAATAAAACAGTCATGAAAGACCTGAACAGTGACAGTGATGTTCACATTGATCTACAGTATACAGCAAAACCCTTTTGAAACTAAATTCTCAGCTATAAATCAGGAAGGTTTCTAATTATTCACCATTCCCCAAGCCTTTTCTTCCAGATTTTGTTGAATTTCCAATGTTGCTTTTGGTTTCTAAGAATAGGAGGTCTCCCAACCTCAACAAACTGAATAAATTAGGAAAGTACACAAAGCTAAATGCCAGAATTAAAGCATATATATTCTCCCTCTCCATTCATATTAAACTGCCAATCCAGTCTCAAGATTAGCTTGTTAGTTTATATTTATGTCATTGTTGTTTCCCCTGTGCCCTTAGGATTATGTGATCCTTAAACAAAATGAAAATTAAACTCATGGCTTTAGCTTCCTACTAGTGCCAGAGCTAATGTTCTTGTGGGAAGGACAGAGGGGATTAGAAGCACAAAGGCAGGACCTCTGCAGGTGCTGCACAAGCTCAGACCAGTAATTTTCTTTTCTTGTGTTCCAGGGCTCAGACACAAACAAGTTAGAGATGCCATCTGATCTCCAGCAAATATGTGCACATACATTTAGCCCATAGCAAAGGGAAGATAATTCAGGATCATTTTACCTGCATTAAAAGAGCACTCAGTCCAATTATTTCACATTTTACGAGCATATACAGAAACAATTACCATGGATCAGCTGACACTAAGTAATACATTAAGCACAGAAACTTGTTCCTCTGACTAAAGCAATGTTTTCCCTTCCTGTGGAAATTTTAAGTTTTCCTCATGGAGATGTTGAACAGATATAAAATTGGCAAGCCTTCATCCAGAAGCATTTTTTTCAGCTATAGCATTGCATTAGGATGACATAAAAAAATCTCCCTGGATGAGATAATATGGCAATTTTCCTTGTGAATGGGGTGATGGGAGGAAGACAGAAGTCCTCTGCCAGGTAGCTAGCAACCATAGTATTATTGGCCTGATCTCTATTAAAAATGGGAAACCCATACAAGAATTTAACATATTCAGATAACATTTCGCTTTGTTATTATCACTTTTCCACTCATTCTGTCACCTCCAAACCAGAATTCATTGCATTCTTACCCATCTGAATCCCCATAGAATTGCATTTAAAAGTAATTTACAGGCTAAATCAAAATTAGCTCAAAGAAGTGTTAAACACTGGAAAAGCAGCACCAGAATCAATATCACCAGAATAAAGTGACCAGTCACAGCCAAGCATCACATTTCCTGTCCAGAGTCTATACCAACAAACTGCAGAACTCATTCAATTTTTGGACATTAGCATTAAATGAAGTCCAAATACCCAAATCAGCTTGGAAACCTGCGATTAAGCTGAGGATATTTTCCTCCTCATTCTCAAAAAATTGACACCTCTTTTGCACTCACATTGTACATCTGGTTTCTAATAGGATTATTTCAATTTTTAAACCCATGAGATAGGCAACAAAACAGACAGGTTCTGTTAAAAATGGGAAGGGAAAAAAAAGTTTAATTCGATAAATTATTCATTCAGAAGTCAGCCTAAATTTTATGAAATGCAATTGAAATACCACTATGTAAAATACCCAGTTAACTGTCCATATTTTATTTATATTAAATAGAGGATAGTTTCCTCCTGACAAAATTATATGTAGCCAAGAAATGTATATATTTTAATAAAGGGAGATTGCTTTTTCTATTTGGATGCTTTTCTCTCTAACAAACCCTTCATTTTCATTGCCTTTCATTCAAGCACAATGCTTATCATAAGTGATTGCCAAAACAAATTTAATATCTTTGAATGCAGAGGAGTGATGATCTTCCATTTGTGAATAACTATGCAGAGTTTTACCCCTCTGAATAATGTCACGTCATCTCCTCCCAAAAATAATTTACTCTCCTACAGAAGTAAAAGCGTTAAAATCAAAGTGAAAACAAAAGTCATGACACTGAAATTGATTTTCAGATGCTGCTGGAAATGTCTCAAGGCTCCTGCAGCCCCTGGTTGTGAAGATAACACCTTCTTGGTCAAAAATAGACCATTAAAAACTGCTGGTGTTACTGGTTTAATATGAGGCTGCTACGGTACAGATCAACGGGAGCAGAGAGGAGAACAGGAGCTTTATTTCTCTGGGGACATCCCTACCCATCCTGCCTTTCATTCTGTCCCTGCACAATGGCACGGCCTGCGGAGGGGCTTTTGACATGGGCATGTAGTGATAGGACAAGGAGTAATGGCTCTAAACTGAGAAAGGGTAGGTTTAGGCAGATTTAAGAAAGAAATTCTTCCCTATGAGGATGGTGAGGCACTTGAACAGATTACCTGGAAAAGCTGTGGCTGCCTCATCCCTGGAAGTGTTCAAGACCAAGTATGAGAGGGCTCTGAGTAATTTGGTCTATCAGAAGGTGTCCCTGAAAATGGCAGGGGGTGGAACTAGGTGATCTTTAAGGTGCCTGCCAATCCAAATCATTCTAGAATTCTAAGATTCTGTGAAGAGCCAGTCATATCTTAAATACACATATAAAACTTAACTTCAGAAAGAAGTATCTAATCACTGAACTGCTGCAAGATGTTCCCACTTTATCCCTACAGAGCCCCTTACTATGTTCTTCAATGCCTCAGATACAGCAGGTGAAAAATATTGCTCCTGTACTGAATGTTATATGTTCAGTTAGATCTACTTACTGTGTCACTGATTGCACCCAGTCCCCTAACAGAGGAGACTCCTGTTTTTCCTGTGAATCTGTGAGACACAGGCAGGCAGAGCCCCTCAGTGAGATGCTGCATTTTCTGGCTGTGATAGAGCACAGAT
>VYZS01082042.1:0-12912 GCA_013400695.1 Neodrepanis coruscans | reverse complement strand
TTTAAGTGCTTCCCAAGTCCTTCCCACTTCCTTGTTTTCAATTTTATGATGAATATTACTGGATTTCAGTACATTTTTTGGCAAGCCAGACACGAGTAACTAGTTCAAAGGGGAAACTTTGCTTTTCCCACTGCCATTTCTTTGGTCCAGAAAATTAAGCTAGACTTAAGCAAAATGATGTGACAGAGGAAAAAAAATTACATTGTGGATTAAAATCTTTTATTATGAGTTACTATGGGTGAGTGCTGGTGCTGGGAATGTTGTGTGGATTCTTGATGTAACCAGACATTGAATCGAGTTTGGGAAGGGTCCTTCTCATCCCCATCCTCAGCTGGTCATGTTGGCAAGTGGAAAAAAGGCTTTTTGCATCTTTCTGTAGCCAGGGCAGCAACCCAGCTTTGAGGGTTTGACTGAGGCTCAGAGACTCTCCAGCTCAGCAAATTCCCATCCTGGTGATGACTGGGATGCAAAGGCTGTCCAGGAGAGGCAGGGCTGTATTCTTGCCTTGCTTCCTTTTATCCTTCCTTTGGTGTAAGTATTGGGCAGTGCTGGACACTTCCCACAGGGAATGACAGACACCAGGTGCCTTTTCTGCCCCACATGCACTGACAACAAAAACCCAGGAATATGACACAGTGCCCTGTGGTAGCTGCTAAAAATTTTCTAAAGGGGAAACTGAGGGGGAAACCACCCAAGTGGCCTTGGAGGGTAAGAGTGCTCCTCTCCCTTGTTTCTGTTCCATCTTGTCCCAGCCCTGGAAGCACCCATGGCCAGGTTGGATGGGGCTTAAAGCAACCTGGGATAGTGGAAGGTGTCCCTGCCCATGGCAGGGGGTGGAATGAGATGATCTTGAAGGCCCCTTCCCACCCAAACCATTCTGGGATTCTGTGGTTCTGTCTTGATGGCAGAAATTATCTGGGGCAGGATTTGTCCAGGTGTGTCTGTACAGGACCAGCACAGCTGTGCTTTACCTTGGCTGGACCAAGCTGGTCTCACCACAAACAAGGCAGTTGGTGTGACTGACCCTGAGGGATTTTGGGGACTTGCTTACTCTGCCTTTATTCTGGCCAATCTATCAATGCTGTGACAGGAAATTATTTTATCTTCTTTATAAAATTTGAGCAGCTGTTGCCATTGATCTTTGCATCACTGGGCCCTCTGAGCTCCAAACCTGCCCCTGAGCCTCCCACCTTCTCTCCTTCTCACTTCACTGTCCCACTTCTGCAAACTCTTCTCTGCTTTGCTGTGGGGGAGGTTGTGGGCTCACAGCTCAGCACAGGAATCTCTTCTGGCAGGATCAGGCCCCATCACCACGGAGCCTTGTAGGAGCAATGTCTTTAAAATAAAGCTGGAAGGAACGTGCCTCTGTCAGATTTGCTGCCTGAGTCATTCACAGAGAAGCCAGAGATTTATCAGCAGTGAAGTCAGGGGAGCCAGTTTTCATCAAGTCCATTTCTGCATCGTAATCAGCCCTGTTTAAACCAACTCATCTCCCCCAGACCATTGCAACCAAGCATTCTTCCCCTCCTTTGTTTCCATCAGTGCTTTTCCTCTCTCCCAAGCCCTCAAACAACCTTGTCTGCAACGAGCTGGCGATTGGCAGAAAACCCCATCCGTTGCAAATTCGAATCTTGATGCTTCTGCGTCATTTTGTGGCACATCTGGGGTCCCGTGGGCCCACATACCATCCCTGCCCAGCCTGGCAGGCCAAGAAAAGCAGGAGGAAGAAAAATAAATGTGATGACAGTTGGGTTCTTGCAAACGAGTCTTGGGCTGAAACAAGCCAGAATAAGCATCTTGTGCTGACTCGCACACGGAGCCGGGGCGAGGGGGGAAAGAGGGAACGTGCAACGTTCACACCGTGGGGGCAAAGGTCTGCAACATGAGCAGCACCACTAATAGAGGCAGATTTCCTGCCTAATAATGCTCCAGGAAATGTCTGGGCACTTGCTGATCAGCCGTGTCACAACTCCCGTGTTTGAAGCGGGAGGAGGGAGACTGGGAATGCTTTGAGAGAAGCTGCTCCAGTCCCTGTTTGCTGGGCACAGCTCTAGCCCATGTGTGTGTTTGAATTTTGGCCACCCCACAGGAATGTCACAGAATGCCAGAATATGCTGAGTTGGGAGGGACACACAAGGGTCCAACCCTCAGCCCTGAACAGCCCCATCCCCAAGAGTCCCCCCTGTCCCCAGAGGATCATCCCAGCCCTCCTGGAGCTCTGGCAGCCTTGGGGCTGTGCCCACTGCCCGGGGGAGCCTGGGCAGTGCCCACCCCCCCTCTGGGCAAAGCAGAACCTTGGCCTGAGCTCCAACCTGACCCTGCCCTGACGTAATTCCAGCCCATTCCCTCTGGTCCTGTCATTGGCACCTTAAATTCATTGCTGAGGGGCTCAGAATTCAGAAACAGACTCCTCCTGAAGGCCTAAGTTTGACTCAATCTCCTTTGCAATGAAGAGTTAACTTGAATCTTAAAAGCACAGTTTGGGTTTTACTGTCCTCCAATGCCACCAAGAAATTCCCTGGGCTGCTTTTCCCAGCCTTTTTAGCTGTTCACTTTCCTCTCCTTCCTGCACACCCTGAGTCTCTGGGTGGGTTATGCAAGCTTGGCTGTGGCTCAGATCCCTGTGGCTCCCTCCATTCCTCAGCCTTGGGGATCCAGCACATGCACTGGGTTCTGGTTAAGTTTTGCTCCACCAGAAACCTGGACAACTTCTCCAGCAATGTCGGAAATCTCCCTGAGTTGATATTTATTAAGGTTTTTTGCTGCCTGTAAGAAATGTGAAAGCCAATCCAAGTGATTGATAGGTCTGATTTGCTTTGCTCCATGTTTTCTTGGCCAGCTTGAGATTTGGCTCGATTGAATGAAATCTGGAATTCCCTTTTGAGCGGCAGCGTGGTCAGCCACAGCTTCTGGCTGGGGTGGAAGCAGAGACAAAGCAAAGGCATAGCAGGACCAGGCTGTGGGAGCCAGGTCACTTCTGCCACCTGAGCCCCTGCCTGTCCCACTTGCACAGTGGTGGCTTCCAGGGAGCCTTCCAAAGCCATGCTCAGCAACAGTGATGATTATTTAGGCTTGAGTCCTTGTACCATCTGCATCTAGAGATTCATTTGCCCCTGCTTGCTTGGGAACAAGCCATAGCTTGTGCCCTCAAAGCAAAGCCAAGCTGCCAAGTTTCAGTGCAGTTCCTGATGGCCACTACATGTGGAGAGGGTTCTGTGTCTGCTGCTGTACCCACTCCAAACCCTTTTGATCACAGCTGCCCTTCCCACAAATCTGCCACAGCAAACCAACAGCCTCAGCCCACACGGACCCTGTGTCCTGCCTTAATCCATGAAAGGCATTTTGTGGGATGTGTCAGAGCTCCCTGCAACTCTGGACTTGCAGGGATTCACTACCAAGGGAGATTCTTCAACCAGAAAATCTCCACACATTTCTCCTGCAGGCAAACAGCCCGGGGTGGGGGGAAATGTGAGAGCAGACAGCGGCTCTGGATGGCAGAAAAGAGATGCTGAATCACAGGACACCCCATTCATTGTTGGGGATGGGGGGGAGTGGCAGAACTTGGATGGGAGGGTGGCAAAGAGCTGGCACATGGCAGGGTCTGGACATGCTGGGTTGTGTCTGGGCAGAAACCCTAGATGGAAACCAAGCTGCAGAACCACTGGTTTCAGGAAGACTTGGAGTCAGGTAATCAAGAGGAGAAACTCTCCAGCAGAGCGTGCAAGGCTGATGTTGTCCAACACAGTGATGTGTGTTTGGGCAGTTGGTCCCATCCTCTTTCCTTGAGTAAATCTATTTCCTTGCCTTTTTCTGCCTCAAATCAGACATTTCCAAATATGATTCTCCTGCTTTTAAGAGAGAGTTTATAAAAAGGGTGCAAGCATTGCCTCTGAGGTGGCTCATTGGCATCCTCTGCTGTCTGGAGGAATCCTTGACCATGTTCAGTTTTGGAGTATCCCTCCACATTTTGGACTTGGCTCCTGAATGGGAACAATAACACCTTTCCCTCAGGGATGAAAGCCTGTAGCTTTCCCCTCACACAGCCCCCACTGCTACCAAAACCTGGCAACAGGAAACCCAATACATTCCACCTCTCGCCTCTGTGAATCACAGATTTAATAATTATCATTAAATTCCACATTCGTCACATACATCAAAACATAACCAAGCGTAACCCAAATTCCCCCACAAATGAAAAGCAAACCAAAACATCATCACTCCACCAAATAAAAGTCGACAATTCACACAAAATCCACCCCTTGACCCAACACCACATTTACAATATAAATTCCCTACAATCATTCAATTTGCTCTTATTATTCAGTGTGTGTTTTGCCTTTGACCCCTTCCAATTATGATCCTTATCTCAGAAACCTCTTTTCCTGGCCAATGCACCCTAACTCTCATTACTTCATTTTTACTTCTGAATATTCATTCTCTACCCTGGGCATTACCTCAATATTTATCCCCAGAACTTTCCCTAATTTTCTGCTCCTCCTTATCTCCATTTACCTCAGGATATCCATTCTCACTGCTACACATGACTTCAAATTTTATCCACAAAAGGTTTCCCTACCTGCCCACTCCTGCCTGCCTCAGTTTACCTCAAAAGAGCCATTCTGGCCTTCACAGATTAGAGCAAGTTTTACATCCAAAATTTTCTTTTCACAACATCAATCTCTCTTTTTTAATGCCTGAGATGTGCATTTTCATCCCCACACATCACCTCAGCTTTCACCCTACTTGCCCCCTGTACCTTAACTCCCATTTTACCCCCAAGGAACTCCTCATGGCAGTTTGGAAGTGAAGTTCTCACAAAGGGAAGAAAAGAATAAGTATTCCTGGACAAATAAATTAATATTCCAGCTCCCAACAAACAGACCCTGAACATTTGCTCCTTTCAGCCTTAGGAATCCTCAGGGTGGTTGTGGCTCTGGGGAACACTGAGAACTGTGACTTTTAAAATCAGGAGCCGAGGGAAATGCTCACATTTTCCCACATGTTGGAGCCAAGGAGCTGTTAAGCTCTGAGGTTATGCTTGAAAAGGATGGTTGTCATTCCCAGATGAGCTGGTGAGGAGCAGGTGGCTCCATTTGACAGCAGAAACATGGATGGGCTCAGGCTGTGCTTCCCCACCCCACCAGAGACCCATGGAGAAGAACATCCCATGTAGAAAGTAGTGGGAAATTTTCTACTCAAATAGTATTTTTTTTTAAATAAGTAATTAAGTCAATAAGTAATTAAGTCAATAAGTAATTATCAGCAAAATGGGAAGCTTCTGGTTGGAAACAGTTTGGGGGGGGGTGGTTTCCCCCAAAAAAATTCAAGATGGAAAATGGGAGTGTTTAAACAAACAGCTAAAAGCAAGACATGACTTGGAAGCAGCGTTTAGGTGGAATTAGACATGTCTAATCACACTGGTCCATTACCTTTTGACAAGAGAGATAAATGACTGCTGAGCATCCTGGTTGCAATGAGTCTGTGGAGGGGAGGCTGAGCTGTGTAAAACAACTTGCCTGTAACAGTGAGATCATGTATCTGTCAGCACTGGCTCCGTGTCCAACTTCCACACACTTGTGTGTGTGCTGACAGCACAGTCCTGGACTTGGAGCCACTGGGAGCCACATCTCCAGAGCTGCACGTCACAGGTAGATTTTGCTCTCAGACTACTCCAGCAGTCCTTCCTCGCATGGTTGGAGCCTGTTTGTACAGATCTGGGAGCAGGGTTTGGAATGTTTTCAAGTTTTTCCACTGCCTAGTCCTGAATTTCAGGTTTTTACGCCTGCCTTGCAAGATCTGCTGAGGAATATTGTCACCCCAACACACCAAACCAGAGCCAACCAGCAGCATCCATCACCTGCTGGGAATTATTTGTGCAGGGAAAACTGTTGGTGGTGCTGCCCCATGGCCTGTTCCTGAATATCAGTGATGGGAACAAGAGAAATAAAAGCCAATCCATCCTAATAACAGATTTCTGTGGAGGCTTGGCACTGTAATGTGTGATTCCAACAAAAGGACTTTGCTTTTTTGCGTCAGCAGAGGAACAAAACACGACAGTCTGAAGTTTTCCTTTAATGTCATGAACAGATAAGAGAAAAATAAGAGAAAGAAGAAAAAGAGAAAAAGGCAAGGCTGCACCCAGCTGGGGTGCCAGTTTTTTATATGATGGGTGCTGTGATTATTTCCACAAGGTCCTGATGATCAAGTGATGTGTCAGACTGCTCTGAGGACATGGCTTAGCTCAGCTCCAGGCTTCCATCAAAGCTTCAGTCAAACAGCTTTTCTCCAGGCTGGAATATGGCTGGGAAAAGGGCTGTGACACAGGGTGTGGGCTCCCTTCTCCTTCCTGGGATCAGCAACGTGGGGCTGTGATCCCTGAAAGACAAGTGTAGCATCTTGGGATCTGTTAAAGAGAAGAATTTTAATTTGTATTATTCAGATGTTTTGCATGACATCTAAAGCTGGAAATATCATTTAGGAAACAGCCTTGAAGTTTATTCCCAAATATTACTTGGCACGTTGGCTCCTCTGTGACAAAAGGGAAACAATGCTGCACCTTCTCCTTGCTCCTCCCACCATCTGCTTGCAATATTCCTGCCTGAGCACATAAAAAACATTAATGTCCATAAGAACTGGCCCATCTCATCAAGCTAAATATTAACCATGTCAGAACAATTATAGCAAAAACGGGCAAAAATTGCTTAAACACCCAGCCCTCATCATTAATGGCTTGTTATTGGCACGACTGATGTGCATTACTATCCCATACTACACTGATCCAGTACATAAATGTTTTCTTTAGCATATTTTTAATGTTGCTAATTTATCTGTTACTGTCACACTGGGGCTGTTAGCTTTGAACAAATGGCTGTTATTAATCACTGGAGAGCTATTAGACACCACAGCCATGGTGTTAAATCAACTCAGGAGTGGCACTTGTAGGAATATTCAAACAGGAATTTCGAATTGCCTCAGTGCTGGTCATGTGGTTAATGCCTCTGGGATGGGAGCCATGCAGTGCCTGCAAATACTGCTCCTGTGTGCCCAATGTGCCCTGTGGAAATTCCTTTCTCTGAAGAGTAATTTCAGTTTAAGACCTTACTTATTATGAAGTTGCTTTGGAGTGCTAAAAAAAAAAAAAGGAGAAAAACATTTGCAGTGGTTGGAGTTCAGCAGTGTGGTGTTTAACCCTGGATGTGCTTTTCTTCCTGGGAGTTTGGGGTTCTCTGAGCAGCAAAGGGTTTTTGTTCGCTGTGTTCACCTGTTAACCTGAGCAAGATCCATGGGATCCCCTGTTGCAGGGATGAGGAGAAGGTTAATCCTCAAGCCCTGCTTTCTTGGGAGACTGTGCCAGTCTGCACATCCCTCCTGGGCACAGGCAATACCTTGGATGTTTGTGGGATGGGAAGAGCAAAGATCTTTGGTTCAGTTCTGGCTGCAGGAGAATTTGGCTGATACTCTTCCTGTTTTCAGCTTTCATCTCATCAGGAAAAATTGAGCTACAGGGAGATCAACATTTTAAACAGCACTAAGCCATTTCAAACCCAGATGTGTCTCTTCCAGTCCCCCTCTCTTACCAGTGTCCCATGTGAGCAGGACAGCTCTGTTTCTCCAGCCTCTTGGATGACAGATTCTCTTTGGGATGATGGCAAAAAATAGAATCCCAGGATCCCAGAATGGTTTGGGTTGGAAGAGACTTTAAAGCTCATCCAGTTCCACCATCCCAGGTTGCTCCAAGCCCCTCCAATCTTGCACATTTCCAGGGATGGGGGGCAGACAGAGCTTTCCTGGGCAACCTGTGCCAGGGCCTCCCCACCCTCACAGGGAAGAATTTCTTCCTCACATCCAACTTAAATCTCTCCTCCTCTCCTAAATAAGAATGATTTAGGTTCGACCCACCCACTCAACAACCTGGGAAGCATCACTCTGTTTCAGGCCCTTCCAGGGCTGAATGGAGGTGAAAGAAAGACGGAGCTGAACGGAAGGAAGGGAACCTCAGTGAGAGCTTTCAAAGGGGAGATGTTTTACACAAATCACTGTGGGGCTTAATGAACTTGTGTTTTCCAGCAAGACACTGATTCATGAGCAATCCCTGATTCATGAGGCCTGCTGGACTCATAGATCCATTAAATATATGGACTTTCTGGCTGCTGCAACAAAGCTGCCAAAAAGCAGCCGTGAGTGGGAGATGTCTGGTGGTCACCTCTGGTGCTCCTCAAATGTTTCTGCAACTGAAAACAAATGTAATTTGGAACAGTTTTATTGCTGTACTGGAAGGGCTGCTGTAATTTGTATTTTCTCCATCATTTCTGAGTCACCACTCATTTGAGGGAACAAATCTCAGTAGCAAAGAGGTCTCATCATTAACCTTGTGTTAGACTTCCAAGGGAAAACTTTGGAAGGAGTTTTGGGTCCCATGAAAACATTTTAGCTCAGATCTTGTACTGCCAATCCACAAATCTACTGTAACTTTACAGCTCCCTGTCCCTTCTCTAAGGATGGCTCTTCACATGTTCCTTCTGGGAGCATTGCAGGGGAATCATCCAGGGAAATACCCCAAAGGACTCCTAATTAGTGGCAGTCCCATATTTAGAACTGCCCCACAGTGCACAAGTCACAGGGGACTCTGCTGAACTGGCTGGAAAAAGGGACTTCTCTGTTCTTTTTGCACTTCCTGAGGAGCTTTTCCATACCTTCAATGGCCTGGGCAAACGCAGGAGTTGGAGAAGGTGTGCAGGCAACCAAAAGGTCCTTCCTTCCAAAATGGTCAGATATTCCTGCTGCATGTCACTAAAGCTGAGCAGACAATTGAATAGAGGTGTAGCTGATGGCTTGGGATCACCACTGACCTGTACCCGTTTGCCTCATGGGTTTGCCACTGATTGGAGACCTTAGAGCTGGGATTTCACACTTGGGATAAGCCTAATTGGGTGCCTTTGTCAAAAACCCACTCTGCAAAGCCACTACTGACCCCAGGAATGATCCAGCCTGACCTTCTGCATAATTCAGGTCTGAGGTCCCCCCAAGTCATTTCTGTGTTAAGGTTCTCTTGTGGGACTGAACACACCAACCAAGGTTTCTGAATTTACACTCCTTCAGCCAAAGTTTATGGATTTGCTCTTCTTTCCAGACAGTTCTGTTTAACTTTAGTGGACAGCCACTAAACCTTGCTGCACCTTTGCCTCTTGGTATCAGAGCCTTCTCTGGAGGTTTTGAAATCACTTCTCTGGTGAATAAGCTCAGTAAATGGAGCATCCCAAAGCTCTCACTGCTGGGCCTTTGCTGTCATCACTGTTTCACATCACAAAGCTCCCCCAGCAGACAGCTGCCCACCAAATCCTGCTCTGGCCATGCAATTAGTGGAAGGTGGCAGAGGGTGTGATTTTTATTTTTTTTTTCCTCAATACACAGCACCATTTTCTCCCCTTGAGAAATTAATTCTGTATTGGTTCCAAATGGGTGGCCCCAAAGATTGCAACCATTCACTAAACAAGGTCCCCTGGGCTTCCCCAGCCATCAAACCCTTTTCCAGGCTGCTACACTGGTGAGCCACAGGCTGGCTCTTGCAGCAGAAAAGGCACAGGGATGATCTCCCTCCATGGCCAGGCTTCTCCCTGGCAGGTTTGCTGCCAGTTCTAACCTTGTCTGGGCATCAGAAGAAAGTGTATTTTAAGACTTCACCTAATTTACACTAAGATTCTCCCAAAGAATGAGGAAAAAATTATGAGATGAACTCACAGTCTCTGGGTGCTCCCCTGAGACCATCTGCTCCCCACCACCTTTGGGACCAATGTCAAGGGAGTTTTCCAGTGGGGAAAGTTTTCCAGTGAGGGGTCCCATTCTTTCTCTCTTTAAGACACATTTCTGGTAGCTTGCACTGAAGATCCACAAGTGATCTTTTCTGGCTGATGAGATGCAGAGCTTCAGGCAGGTAAGATATAGACAGAACAGATTCATTGCCTCATTCCTTTACACTCTTTTCTGGCTTGTAATGGAAACATAAAGCCTGCTTTTTTAAAAAAATTCAGATCTAAACAGTAGCTGCTATAACTTATTAGGCTGGAATATGAACTCTGTATGAAAGATGAAGGGGTAATATGATGTATTTTAAAAAGGATCTTAGTGGGTCCTAACTTAAAAGCATCTGTATAAATTCATTGCAAGTAATATGCTCTTAATTATTCATTTTCCTTGGCATGGGTTAAAGAGGCAAGTAAAGGCTTCTGTCTCTTTCTATTTAGTCTATTATTGTTTGAAAAAGGCCAGGGGGACGCCAGCACTGTGTAGAAATGATATTCCCCCTTATATACACACATACATATTACCAGCAGCCATAGTAAAGGGGGATATAATCACCAGCAGCTGAGAAACAATGACATTTTTATAGACCTCCTGGCAAATCTGTGGTGGGAGAGAGCCTGACAACTCCTTGGCTTTCACCCACATTCCTCTCCAAGCTCCGGTGGGGAGCTCCCTCCCCAAGAATCAGCTCGTGTTGGCCAAACAGCAGCTGCCTCCGTGGGCTGAGCTGTTCCTTCCTCCTGCTGGAGGAGAAGCCTGGAGGGAGAAAGCAGGGCAGCTGCAGGGGCAGAAGAGGTCTCAGTGCTGGCTGTGTCAGAGTTCTTTGGAGGAGACATGAAGTCATTGTCTGCCTTTCTCCAGAGAAAAAACCCCAAGAGCCTCCCTGGTGGGAGGATTGGCCTTGGTGGTCTCTATCAGCCCAATGTCCCCAGGAAGGGGAAGGCTCCTGATGACCTGGGGGTAAGAGCACAGGTATGATCTGCTGAAGAGGTCCAGGGCTGGAGAAAGCAAACTTGGTTCTTCACCAGAGGAGAGACACTCATGGGAATTTAGCTGGTCTTGCAAAACTTAAGAAAATTGTAATCGTAGAATCACAGAATGGTTTGGGTTGGAAGGGACATTAAAGATCATCTCATTCCATCTCCTGCCAGGGGGAGGGACATCTCTCACTATCCCAGGTTGCTCCAAGCCATGTCCAACCTTGGACACTTCCAGGGATGGTGCAGCTGCAGCTTCTCTGGGCAACCTGTGCCAGGGCCTCCCCACCCCCACAGGGAAAAATTTCATGCCAGTATCCAACTNCCTCACAGGGAAGAATTTCTTGCCCTCTTCTACCCTCCTTCAGCTTAAAACCATTTCCCTTGTCCTGGCCCTCAATGCCCCTGTCCAAAGTCTCCAGCTCTTTTGAAGTACCTTTTAGGAGCTGGAAGGGACTCTAAGGTCTTCCCAGAGTTTTCTCTTCTCCAGGCTGAACAACCCCAGATGTCTCAGACTGCTTTTTGTCTTTTTCTTCAATAGCAGGAGAGACCTGGGGTTGTGTCCATGGGGCACCCACCTCCTGAGATCTGAAGGAGTAAATGCAGCTCCCCTTTGCCTGCTTTGCTCTGTGGACTTTGATCCATGGTCTCTGAGCGCTGAATCAGTGCAGCAAATATTCACCCCCAGATCTTTCTGGTGACACTTCATGTGATGTTGATTATTTTTCTTTAGGCCTGACAGCAGCAGAGTCAGTAGTTCTATCTTTGTGCTGAAAATCAACAAACCATCCTCACCTTTTTTTAGCCATCCTGCCCAGGGTTCCAGGCACTGATGCTTGGAAGGGCTTTGCCTCCAATCTCCTGGATACAACCCCCTCAAACACATCTCCATGGCTGATGTCCTGTCATTGCCACTCCCCTGAAAGAGTCACTTTTATCCTGCTTTTTGCCCTCAACAAAACCATATTTATAACTTCTGCCTCCTCCAGTGTCCCAGGATATTTGGGAAGGAAGTGCTGTGTGCCAGCTGCTGTCCTCTATAAAAAATAAATATTAAAGCCTTTCCTGTCTCAAGAAGATACAGACACCACAATTTAATTCAGAAGAGATGAGATGAAGGCAATTTCTGGGGGGAAATAGTTGATAAATTGCAAATAAAATTTGTCTAAACATTAGAGACCAAATATTTCTGGGTTTTGGCAGCTGACAAGTTAAACATTTCAAGCAGTGCTTTGGCAATTCAAATAGAGGAGAATTAGCTGCATGGTCAAAACTAATGGGTTTTACTGTGTTTTCCCTCTGACTGGTTGGCATGTTTCATTTTTCAACTGTCAAAGTCCTGAAAGATTCGTGCTTTGACAGAAAACCCTCCAAATATCATCAGGATGAGCATTTCCAGTGGCTCAAATGTGCCTGGTTTAAAAATGGCTTGAATTGAAGGTTTTAATGGTCTCCAGCTGAAGGGCCATGGCTTCAAATCCTGACTTCTCTGAGGTTTGCCTCATCCCATGGCTCTTTCCCCAAGAAGAGTTGGTGTCCCTCATGCAGCTGAGGTTGTGTTTTAAATCTCCCCTGAACACAGGCAAGTTTTGCCAGTTTACAGGCGTTGGGTTTGGTGGGGTTTTCTTGCAGGAGCTTTAAATGCAGCCTTTGGATGCTCTGCCAAACAATGTAACAGTGGCACTGTTTTTTCCAGCCAACACATGGGAATCTTGTATATAATCCCACTTAATATTTGATGTGAATGGAGTCCTGGTGTCTGACAGCTCTGGTTACCCTCTGCAAAGCCCAAGGAAGGTGAGACAGCAACACCTTTGGGGCAGTGAGCTTTGCAGAAAGACACCCAGGTACGGACAAGGCTGAGGAGTCCCTGACCTTGCAGAGGTGTCAGCATGAAAACCTGATCTCAGTTTCCTGCTGGACATGCTAGTTAAAGAATTTCCCCCGGATGCTGAGCCCTGCTCACACATCAATCCCTCCCCATGGAGCTCTGTGCATTCCAGGCTCTGATCCCAACATCCTCCCAGCCCTTCCTCCAGCCTTGCCTTCCTTGTGTCCTCAGGCTTTTGTCCTCTCCACACCAGAGGCTTTTGGCATCCTCCCTTTTCCCACTGTGCCATTATTTCCTGCTTCA
>VYZS01081988.1:0-10043 GCA_013400695.1 Neodrepanis coruscans | reverse complement strand
GAAACCAGGGGTATTGAATCTGATGGAGTAGACTTTCCAAATAGTCTCACACCAAGAGAGTATTTAAACATAAATGATTTCACATCGAAGTAGTCAGGCAAAAGTCTGTTAAAAAAGACACTTAGGAATTTCTGGAACTACAACAGTATCTATGATTCTGTAGTTCATATACAGATATTGGAGATCTTAATGGTGTTAGGAAAAAAACTGCTGCTTGATGTAAGAGTACAGATCTCAGTAGTTCTTATATGTGATTGGAGAACCTTTGAAAATGGACATTCATGATCGAAGTGCCATCCCCTTTAAAAGTATCTTGAATAAATAATCAAAGTGCTTTCCTGCTGTTTTCTTTAGGATAATTACTGGTTTCAAAGTTAAATTTTCAGAGAGATGGGGGGAGGGAAGAAGAGAAAAACTGGTTATTTAACAGATGTTGTCACTACAGTTTAGTGAAAGGGAAACCTTGTTACAAACATGGGATTAAATTCTTTGGCCGTGAAGTAAGAAATCTATTATATTTGATTGAGCCTTCTTTCTGCTCACCAGACAGAAGGATCCTTTAAACAATTAATGTATATCTTTGTTTCCAGCTCTATTAAAAAGAAAAAAAGGAAAAAGAATAAAGAGAAGTTTTTGCATAACCTGTGCAATATTTGGAAATTCAGACCAGTGTAAGGTCAAATTGATAAATATTTACTCTTTGTGTGGACATTTTAGGTCTTGCTTTGACATCCTGAGAAAGATCTCAATGTATTTGGGTAGAGATTTTTTTTTCCTGTTTTGTTCAAAACCGTGGGGTCCACATTAAGAAGCAAAGAATATCTTGATAAATTACATGAAATTATGCATGTCACACCCACGAATAACGTTCTTGAAACATAACAGTAAATATTACGTAGATTAAAATAATAAAGATCATTCTGATAATAAACTGGGAATAATATATGACCCAAGACACTGGCTAACTGTCCTTCATCCTAATTTGCCTTCCAGCTGTGGTTCATGTTTTAAGATGAAGATATTTATTTTGAGTAATTGTCATAAAGACACTCAGCAAGATGTAACCAAATGCTGTTGCATAGCAGTTCATGTTTCAATTTCTCCAGAACAAAATGTAATTGAGATTGATCTTTTTGAGACATTTTTTCTTTTTTTTCCCAAACTCTTTAAGTAAAAATATTTTCATTATCTGTAAGTAAAAATATTTTCATTATCTGAATTAAGATATTTTTTGCTAAACAGTGATAAACATGGTTTTAAAAATAAAATAACCTCACAGACTGAAAGTTAATGATCTAATTTTTATGTTCACTGCAACTATTGTTTTGTTACGTTCGGAGTGGAAGAACTCATATGTACCTCTATATATATGTGTATAGCCAAGAATTTATTAATAGTATAGCTGATATTTTTGAAGTCTACTTCAAGAGCCACCAATTTTTTTTCTGCACTGTGTGGTTAAGTTAGGGCTATAAGTACCTAGTTCTTCACAGATCCACCATTTATTTATGCTCTCTTTGTAAAAAAAAAAAGATGCAAAAGTAAACCAAATCATCCATAGACATCTGGTTCACTTAATGAAAAACAAAGCTGGAAGCAGGTTGTTGTGGGTTGAAGCTAAAACTGGTCTTTTTTCCCTTCCCCCCACCACCGGCAGGCGGGGGGTGGGGCTGCCCGCCCCTGGGCTGCAGCGGGCGAGGGGGGCCACCCTGCACCTGGGCCGCGGCAGGCGGATGGGCCGCCCTTGCCCCAACCCCGGGCCGCTGACGTTGCCAGGTGCCACCACCCCCGGCCCAGCTCAGCGCTGTGCATGCGTGGCAGCGTCTCCCACCTNTTTCCCGGTGCCTTTTTGGGAGCCCTGGCAGAGAACCTAGCGCCACCCTAGATTTCTCCTAATTGGCCGTGGGACCCAGAGGAGCTTAATTTGTCTGTCTTTGTGCTTTATTGTCAGTTTTCACCTTGTTATTTGTTTGTTTTCTTTTTTTGGGGGTGTGTGTGGCTTCTCTCAGACCTCTCTTGTCAGTACCATGCTTCCTAGTGGTAAAACCATGACACAGATCAAGAAAACTCCAGGCAGAGTAAGCTCAAGAAATGTCCATAGTCTACTATCAAAGCCCTCAGAAAGCCTCTACTCCAACACAGTGCATAAACATCTTCTAAGAGTTTTATCCCAGCTATTTATCTTGGTTCAGGGAACCTGACAGAACTCCTTTGAAATTGAACAACACAGATCTGGAGTTGGTCATAGGAATAAGGCATTGTGAATACCTTCCTTTCCCTTCATGCCAATATTATGAACAGTTCACCAAAACGCAGAAAGGGAAAAAAAAAGTTCTAGTTTCACTATGTCAGGCCAATTGTATTTGTGAGACATTAGTGCAAAACTCTACATTTCAGTGAATATCATAAATGTCTCCTGTTCATGGGTTTTACAGTCCGTAATGATACTGAGAAAGAGTATCACCATAAATATTTATCTGCGTGAGTTGTACATACCATAAAGAAGACTTCCATTTAAGATAAGTGCTGTTAGCCATTATTACTGAGTGAAGACAAAATAAAATGGACCATCAAACCATTGCTGTAATGAAAATGGAATAGTAAGGTAGAGTCTGATTTTGCCACAAATTACATCAAGATGATTTTTTTTACATCAGCTGTAAAAAAAAATTACAGTAAAATTCAGGCAAGAGTATCCAAAATCTCATTATAGAGCACTCATATGGTGTTAAGGGATCAAATCATGGCATTGCTAGAACAGTCCTAGCTCTCTAATATTTCTACATAGTGCCCGTAGTATCATTGTGTAACTGACGTCTCTTACAGTATTCCATTTTTGTTGTTTCGTTCTGCTCAATTTGAAATTATACCAATGAAAGAAAACTGCCTTAATTTTTGTAAAAATGGTTTAATTCTCTTATTTTTCAATAAATTTAATACAAGTTTTTGGCATTTTTTAGTAGTGCATTTACAGAACCAAAATTTTGCTTTTATTTCTCTGTACTCTTGCAAACCACTATATGATTCAATCAAGCCAGCAAAGGTTCACTTTTCTATGAATTTCTGTAAGATTTTAAGCAGAATCTTCATGTGTTCGCAGCCCATGGTATCCATAGCACCTTTTTTCCTGTTTTTTTTAGTCCTGGAACAGAGTTTAGGTCCAAAGATCACACGTCCTCTACAAGTCCTGTACCAGTCAGGCAGCTAAATGCAGCCTTTCCATTCCTTCCCATGGTATCAACTTGTATACAAGGATGATAACCATTATGTTTGGGTGAGGTGAGGCTGTCATGAGAATATGCTTTGAAGTAAGAGGAATTTCTCTGTCTAATGGAAGGACTTGCTTTAGAATTATAGTATTGCCCTGCTGAGTGGAAGGTCTAGTTAGGAGTGCTGGAAACTACCACAGGCTTCAAAAGACAAGTGCTTTGTTCTTGACTTTGTTACTGATTTGCTTTGACACCTCAGGCATACAAATATGCAAAATTTTCTAAAGGAATATAATTCTGCATGCTTTAATTTTCAGTTTTAAGTGTTTAAAATTAAATTATCTAGGGTCTGATTTTCAAAGACATCAAACATCCATCTCTTGCAACATTAAGGTCAATTAACTCAGCTGGCAAAACAAATCATCAGCAGAGACAGAATAGCACCTGGGTTCCTAGACAGATCACTTCTCTTGAGATGTTCTAATTAAAAGTAGTTTGCTACCACTAATAAGTGGTAAATGCTGGAAATTTAAAGGAAGTAATTAAAATATATTTTTCAGAATTTAAATACTTTTAAAATATTCAGATTAAAATTTAAAGAAGAATAAATAATAGAAGACAAAGTTTTCTGAGATGTTTGTGGAGGTAACTGTGAAGAGTTGCAGAGGATGATTGCTACCAAATGGCTAGGTAAAAAATAGGTGACGGTATTCAATGCAGCTACACGTAATGTCACTTATACCCAAGCAAAACACACCCCTCCTGTGATGGTGATGAAAACTGTCTTTTATACATAGAATTGGAATCTTTGAGAGATGATGTAAAGCCTTATCAAAATATTTGTTAGTAGTTTAAAAAAAATAGAATAGTAAATATTTTAGCAAAAGAACCTGATTGTATACAGTACCTACATCTCTGAGATTGGGTCAGTTTCAGTACTTGTTTAAAAAGTACATAGAGAAAGTACAAAAGCAAAGGGTTGTAATTATGTGGAACATAATTACAGAAGTGGAATGATGAAACCTCGTGATTTCAGTTGTGCTTGTGTGTGCAGGAAGAAGTACACTGTGAAGGTCTTTAAAATCATGAATATAGTGAAGAAGAGAGACATATTATCTACTTCCTTCTGTGAGAAATATTGGATGTAGACTGTAACCATAAAAGAGAAGGTTTAATCCACAAAAGATGGTATTTCTTCACATTCTAAGCAGATATAATGTCAGATGTTTACTGTGAGATTTGTTGCTTGATAGAAGTTTACAGTTGCTAAAGCCATTGAACAAACTTAGGGAAGAAAAATACATCAGGGCCTACTAAATACAAGCTTACACCTCTGACTCAGGATCCTGATAGACTAAAAATAAAATGTGGGGGTCTTTTTCCTCCTATATATATATGGCTATCATCTGAGACATAATACTGAACTCAGTGTTGTTCCTTATTGGTCTTTTTATTTTCAGGTGGAAGGACAACATTTATTTTAGGTGTGTTTTTTATGTTCTTTTCTTTCTGGAATCCTTCATTTCTATAAAAGTGAGAACATAGGTTTGATTCAAAGGCCTTAGAAGACAGTTTGCACTAACTGAATTTTCAATCCACCTTAGTTTTCAAAGAGAAAAAGAAAAAACAAAGATTGAAGGTCAGAAAAAGGTGCCCAGAAAATGGGGAAGACCTTACTTTATTTCACAAAGAAAATTTCTATGTTTCAAAATGTACAAGTAGGAATGTACATTTAAAGTAATAACAAACCCAATAATTTTAGAATTAAGGGATAAGCTTAGGTGGACAATTTTTCACATGAATTACTAGCTGTCACAAGACTAGTCAATACAGGACTGACAGCATTATGTTAATCTGCTAGTTCTTATTAGGGTATTATTTCATCATTTTTATGAGTGTTCAGTGACAATGACCTGCCACTGAACTGCACAACATAAGGGAATAGAAGCTGTATTATAGAAAGCAGACTTTTCACAGCAGATGTCATGGGCAGATGACTGCCTGCTGGCCAGTCAGCTCACCTTGAAAAGCTTTGGAGACCACTTATGTAATATTTTCAGCATTTCCAGCTGTAACTGAGGTCTGATAGTCCCTGAAAGATTTTAGAAAGGTGGAAATCTATACCTGCACACTTCCTCCCTTCCATGACCTCCACAGGTTTACTTATCTAGTAATACTCTGGAGACAAAAGAGGTAAGAAGGAAAAAACTGAAAAAAATGTAAGATTTAAAAGGCAAGCATCACCCATCTTTGGTCATCCAAATAACTCTAAAGCACATAATTTAAGGTATACACAAGAGACTGCTTGTCTGTGTCAGCAACAGGACAAGAATGCCCATGGTGTTGCTACTAATCTTATTTCCTTTCCCTGCCTAAATACTGCCTCAGTTGATTTTTTCCTACCATGTCCTATTGCACCATGTCCTTTGTCACTTGAAGATTCACATTGTTTGTCTGTGTCTACTGACAGAACAACTTCTGTCCTACAGTTTTGTTAAAAGATTTCTCACATTTTAGTGACATTTCTTGTCACTAAAACACCTGTATCAGAAGATACTGTGATTGCTGCCTTTTAGTTTGACCAATAAAATAAGCCACAAAGTACCTTCTACTTTGGGGACAGTGAAAAAAATAATGTTGCTGCTTTTTAAATTAACAGATTTCAGAAAATAAGCAAAAAAAGGAAAGGTAACAAGTATACTTTATAATTAGTAAATTTTGTTATAAATATTCTGTGGATGCTTCTGTCTGTCTAAAAGTTTTCTGGAAACAGATCCAAACTTCTGAGTAATATTCACATAAATAAACAAAATAAATATAACATTGTATTTCTTGTGCTCTATGGTAACTACTTCACTGGCAGCAGGATTTGATTAGCACTGGCGAATTCATATCTGCTCACTTTTGAAGAACACTCACAGCACAGAGATGCAAAAGATAAACAGATGTGAATGATAATATAATTTCTGTAGCAAAGTTATCTGCAATTAAGACATATCACAAGCACAATGTATGCCAGTGTGCTGAAATGCAAAGCTATTCCTAAATACTTAGAAATAAGCACTTTGAATGACAAAAGTCTTACACAAAGGTAACAGAATCACACAACCACAGGATTAATTAAAATATTCTGTTTTCTTGCTAATCAACAAATATTCTTTTTGACATGTATGATCCTGTATATCTTTTTATGTCGTGATGTTATTATAATTTTGGGGAGTCATAAATATGTATTTTAGTACAAGAGGTATTACTGTTTTAAGAATGGTTATACATATAAAGATTTCCCCAGTATTTTCATAACTTTTAATGCAAAAGGCTGCTCAAGAATGTCTTGAAAACTGCAAGGAAACTTCAACCTTCCTTGCAAGTAATACTTTTACCTACCCTTCCACATCCCACATCATCCATCCTCGTCATATCTGGTCAAATATTGCACTTGAAAGAAGAGTGAGAAGGAAGAATTTTACTGGTAATGTGGATTTTGAGAGTAGTTATCTTTTCAGCTTTTCCTAATGAAAACCAAAAATGGCCAGTTTCAAAGCCATCTTCTCAGCTGCTGATAAGATTAATGTACTGATTAACACCTTTTCCAAGTGGAATTTGACGTGAAAGCAATTCCATTTGGTGAAATCTCGTCCCATTCGCTGACATCTTCATTAACTTCACTGATAGGGAAACCATTTCACAGCTACAATTTCTCAGGGCTAGAGATTTTATCTTCACAGCTTCACCTAACAGTGTTAAGTCTCGCTGTGAAATATGCAGGTTCAATTGCCTTGATAATTTCTCTGTGCCCTATACCTTTTTCCTTTGGTTAAAAGATTGATGTAAAAGAAACCAATTACATTGCACTCACTACAGAAGACTGATTTTCAAAAGGACATTTCCCCTTTCAACAAGAAGAGAGAATGCGGGTGTAGATAAAAATGAATGAAAGGGTCATCAAACACAGAAAGTTAATTGAAGGTACATATTGAAAGAAATAACACCATGTGGTCCTGTTTGGAACTATGCCGAGTTCTTCTATACTCTGTATATATATATGTATATGTATATACTATGTACTCTATAGTTTCACTTTTGACACCCTAATTTCTGCATAACACATTGTTGCTCCCTTATGGTAATAAATATTTTATGCCTTGCTCAGGCATGCTAAGGTGCTGCTTTTCAGTCCGCAACAGACTATCTCCAGTTATTTTAAAAGCCATCTGCTACTGGAAATAATTCTTGAATTTTTCATAAACATCTTGTAAATAGAAGCCAGCTATAAAGCTATCTGATTGGTCAATTTTCTTCAAACAGGTTATGCTCTTGTGAAAGCCTTTTGTCAGGTTGATTCTTTTTCAGAATGTGTGGCATTTCGCAGTAAAGCTCTGGGAAATTGAGTAAATATCTGCTTAAGAAGATGTAGACTTTTGTGATAGAAGGACTGTTTTCCCTCTCTTTTACTTTGTGCATTTCAAATTATTGTATAAAATCAATGTCATGACAGCACAGTTTTTCTCTAAATGTGAGCATGTACGTGTTCTTACTTAAAAGAAAAAATTAATAATATGCTAATCTTAATAAAACGTGAGCTTTATTCAGTGTAACGTTATGTCTTTTCAAAACATAATGAAATACTATGACAGACTGAAGAAGAGAATTTTCTTCCTCTTCGTCTTTATGTGTTCTCATAGAACATTACATTGTCAGACAAAGCTGAAGATACACTTTCTATCTACTCTAGAAAATGTGTTTATTTTCTAATTCTCTAAAGTTACAATGAAACAATGCCATTTCTGCTATAATTTCATTAAACTAACTAATTTTACACTAGATCTGGTCTGACATTCAAATTTCTGAAATCTGGGATCTAATATGTCTGAATGCATTAATGCCACAAGTAAATACTTCTCCAATGATGCGGAAACTCACTTGTGGTGCAACATGTGTAATACCTTATGCTTACATGTTGTATATGCTTGTATGCTTATAGGGTATGCTTTCAAACACCAATTTCACAGGTGTGTGTAGAACAAGAAAACAAGAAAAGCTATTCTATGAGCAAGAATTTTTTTATACAATTTTTTTATGTACTTCCTATTACACAACAGCAGTAAACTCTTCTTTAAATGTGACTCAATCCTCAAATTAGTCACTGTGTGCTATCTTACAGTTTTCAAGGGAGATTTCCTCTAATTTTGATAATTTGCTCTTGACTTTTTAAATTGTAGTAGTTAACATCCAGGCTTTTGCATATCTAAAATGCTATCCCAGTTTTCAAATCAGAATTGTTATTTTGGCCACAGACATCACCACTTAAAATAACGTATTGGTATAATTTCAGTTCTTCTAAAAAAAAACAGTCTGTCTTCATTGTCTAAATAAAAACTGTCTGTTGTATGCCTATTGCCAACTACAACTCTCCCTACATTCAAAGTAACCTTAGACACACTGATCTAAGCTAGTGCAAGTCATGGTTTAGTTGAACAAAATGTCAGGATACCATGATTGTAGCTAGAGACACAAAAGCACAAAAACCCTTAGGTTCCACTTGGTTGATGCTAACTAGTCTGAGACATAGGAATCAGACTGAACAACAGCCAAAACAGCTAATACTTTTCAGGATGTTTTCAGAGGAGGGGGAAGGAAGGAGAGGGGAGGGGAGGGGGAGAGGAGAGGGGAGGGGAAGGGCAAGGGCAAGGGCAGGGGAAAAGGGAAGGGGAAAAAAGTACTCTCTATTATCTAGAACATTTAGGATTTATTTTCTGTGTATGAGACTTGATATTTATAAAATGTGTTATTTTTATATAGGTATTTATATACCACCAATACAGAATACCAGGATCTTCTGCATTACCAGTGCTGAGATACAGAGTTTGAGAGAAGCTACGCATACAAGAGCCAAGAGCAGGATTTCAAAAGCAGTGCTCACCATCAAACAAGATTTTGAAATAAATATAGGGTAATATCCCTAGTTCCAACATCAGTTTGATTGCAGAAGCCTGGTTAAAGAGGGCTTTTGTATAATTAGCTGCACTTTAATTTGTGAACCAGAGTTCAAAGGATGGGGTACAGGAGCAAAAAAGCAGAGAAAACCATTCTAAGGAAAAACAGTAGACAAAAGGGCAATGGCTTGACTATAATAAGTGTATCAAGTTACCTATAAAAACAAAACATGAATCTTGAAATTAAAAGCTTTAGTAAACAACGGGAGGCTCATTGGGACAGTATAATATTTAGCAGCAGGACTTTCAACTTTTTAGCAAATATGTACAAATGATATATGGCAGGATGTCCATAAAAAAGCAGAGAATGATAAAAACAAGCAATATCAACAATAAAAAACACACAAACATGTTTTAAAAGAGTTCACAGTGTAACTACTTTCCAGTAAATTTCTGAGTGCAAATGTCTTTTCACTATAGGTATAATACATTTATTCTGCAAAAATAAATCAATGACATCATTCAAACAAGAGAGTGAGAATATTAGTACCTGCTAAATTTGAGATCAAAACTAGTAATTGAAGAATGAATCATAGAGTTATACAATTCTTAAGGTTGGAAAAGATCTCCAGGGTCATCAAGTCAAGCCTCTAACTGATCACCACCCTGTCAGACCACAGCACTAAGTGCCATATCCAGTCATTTCTCATTTCATCATCTCCCTTAGCAGCCTGTTCCAATGCTTGACAACCATTTCAAGGAAGTAATTCTTCCTGATGTTTAAACTGAACCTCCTCTGACACAGATTGAGGCTATGTCCTCTCATTCCATTGCTAGTTGCCTGGGAGATGAGGTCAGTCTCCACCTTGCTACTACCTATTTTCAGGTAGTTGTAGAG
>VYZS01081975.1:0-10266 GCA_013400695.1 Neodrepanis coruscans | reverse complement strand
CAATTCTACATGAGTGCTGTCAGATTTCTCAAATAATATTCACTGCAATTTAATATTCTGAATTGTTTTGATATGAAGATAATAACTGCCAATTTTCTAGCACACATATTAGACTGAGTTTCTTCAAGCTGAAACAACCCTAAGATGTGAAAACAGCTGAGTATTTGTGGAGATGAATGCACAGAGAAAGCCAAAGCACCTTGATGCAGGAATGCAAATAAATGCTTGACTTTCCTTTTTGCAGGTGTGATATATATGATGCTTGAAAGTAAACTGTAAAAACCTGATTTCAGCATGAATGGAGATGTCAGGACGTGGTGTGTCATGGTTATGGTACTGAGAGCAAACAAGTAGTTCCTAATAAGAAAGGGACATGAGAAACTGTTGATGGAAACATAAAAAAAACAGGGAATGTTCNGCATGGAATTTTTGCATATATTTTTTGCAACATTCATTTTCCACAGACTGGAACTTCTACAGAGTGCAGTACAACTTTTTTATTCACATGGCCCTCTGTACAAAAGTTGTATAAATAAGACAAATATTTCTCTTAATTATAAATCTGTTGCATCTTATAAAATAGATTGGCTACCAGTGAAGATACACCTATTTTATATTCTAAATTCTTTATTCTAATTACTGTAATTGAAAAAATTATATCAATGACACATCCGAAAATCTAAGTCCTCATCTTTGTCAAAATAACTGAAAATACTGCAAATTGTTTAACTACCAACCACTACAATTGCAGGGGAAATGACTATAAATTGAAAGTAACTTATACCTGTTTTAAGGAAAACAAAACCAGAAGCATATAATCAACAGAAAACTGTCTCTTTTAGCCTATTAAAATACAAATGTTCAGTAGCTTTTCAAGAAGCAACTTGACTTTTAAACATTAAAAGAGCCAAGAATTAGTCCATTTAAACTAGAAGTGGTCTTGTGGAAGATGAATAAAGTCTCAGAGAGTTAACTCCACCAAGCAGTGCTGTCTGCTGAAAATCAATGGCTTCTGCTGTATTGCAGCAAACTAAAAGGGTTCTGTGAAGGAAAGCTAAACCAGAGAGCCCACAATGTTGTTTGTGCACAAAATTCCTCTTTTTCTCCTCAAAGGCCAAATTAAGGGTCAAAGAACTGTCTTACAAGTTGTGCAATTACAGCAGCAAGTCATTAAGTGGGAGGCTGAACTGCTGTGGTACCTTCCTGCCACCATGGATTTTGGACATGTATCTCTCCAACAGGAGGATTCAGGAGTTAAGGCAACACTTACCAGTAATTCCCCCACTCGATCATTGTCCCAGGCTACGAAAACAGAACACAGAGTTAAAAACTGCAGTTTAAAGAAAGTCAGGACACTTGGACAGCTTTCACAACATTAATGCATGGAAAACACTCTGTATTAACAAAATCACTTCCTTGGAGTGATAAGCACATTAGAATAATCTCTAATGACTCTGTTTACTGTGTTACCTCTTAGTCATCTGCCTGAAGTGTCCTCCACACAAACCACAGGGTTTTCAGCCCCGCAGACATCAGTATCTTGTTGGAGCCTGCCTTCCCTTTGGACCCCACACTTTGAGAGCAACGATGACTCAGAGGCACCAGCTCTGATAAGAACCAGGTTTTTAAGACAAGGCCTGTTTTCTGCATCGTACAAACACCCTTTGAACATTCTTACAACAGCAGAGAGCTTAAAAAATGAAAAGAAAAATGTAAGCTTACTCTAAGTTGGTAGGATCTCAATTCATAGATATTAGGCCCATCTCTGGGAACAGGCTCATTCCAGAAACTGAACTCCAACAGCAGCTGGTTCTTGCGTGACAGGAGCATGTTACCTCGTTCTTTGCGAAACTCTGTGAATTCCTGAAACATAAAAATGTGATCCCTGTCAAACTGGGGAGACTCTTCAACAACAAAGAGCAGAGCAGCACATGGTGGTGCAGATTTTGGGGGTGTGAGGCAGTGAAAGCCTTTGAATTGTAAAGGCATCTGAACTGCCTTGGCATATTTAAAAATTCCAAGGACCGTTTTTACACGGCACTGAGTGTGTTTTATAAAGTATTCAGGTATTAAACCTCAGTATTTCTGAATATGAGAATAAATTCTTCTCCTGAGATGTTTGTGAAGCTGTACAAGAAGAGATGAGACATTAAGATACAAATCTGCAGGTTATTTGTTTTGATCTTTGGTCTTCTGTGAGTAAAATAACCCAGTCTAACAAAATCAATGCTTTTTACCTTATTTTTACGAAGTTTACTCATGACCTCATTGAGAGCTGGGTAACCTCCCTCATACCTCCACAAATGAACTGAAACAGAGAAAAGGAACCTTCTTCAGGGATGTCACAGACCAGTGTTAAACCTTATGAAAAATCACAGTATAAAATGCTCTTCATAATATAGAATGATACAAAAATAGAAATCAAGTAGCAGGTTTAAAAATAGATTTTCATTAACAAAAGCACTACACATTTGAGTGTTTTAAGAATAATGGAATCATCTAATTTTTGGAAAGGGTTCTCTTGGAAAATTTTGCAATTTACTCTGAAGACAACAAATTTCTGAAAGGACTTTTTGTTGTCATGCTCGTAAGATGTGATGACTTGACATGACTGTTATTTAAATTAAGATTCAATTTAAGAGGATGACTTAATTCCAAAAATGTGCTTTATACTAATTTCCTCTAAGAGCAGTAGAGGGGCAGACTTTTCAGTCAGTTCAGTCAATTATTCCAGAACAAAAGTAACACACTTTCTGTAGGACATGAAAAATGATGCAAATGTTATTTTTGAGCTAAACATTAATAAAGCAGAATATATCTGAACATGCCAGAACTGTTACATTTGCTAGGATTTTCCCCATAAAAACAATTTCAGACCATGTATCTACATCTGAGTTTTTTCCACAGCATTCTCTTTTTAATATAGCAGAATAAATCCCCCTAATAAATCACAAAAAGATTTATTTATGAGCCACTTAATAGAGCAAGGCAATAATTTCACCTCGCAGAATCACAAAAAACTATTTTCTCTCCTCTAAAGCAGTTCTGTGCCTTTTCCAGGAGAGCAAACAAGACTAATGTGAGGCGCTTCCCCTGTGACAGCAGATTCATCCAGTGCTTCTGCTTTGGCTCCCTCACCCCCAGGGCAAATTTGATAGATCTGCCCAATGCTACCACAGCCTGGGCACAAGCACTGAACAAGTCAAACCCCATCATCTGCTTTATTACACTGCTAGAACTGCTGAAATAACATTTCCAGGGCAGGCTGAGGATGCAATTACAGGTACAGTCTGTGTTAATATGGTACAAAAGCAGCGACTGAGACTTGGCTGGGAAATTCCCATTTCAATTGTCTTCATCCCCCAATTCCCCTTCAATGTCTCTCAGCCATTGTTTGGTTTATCTACTGTTATTTCTTTGCATTTGCTCAGTGTCAATATTGCAATAAGCTGTGAATGCTGGGGAAGTCAATGTGTGCATGAGTATATTTCTTAATTATGAAGCACTGACACTGATCCTGGCACAGCTCTAACCATGGAGCTACAGAAACCTCCATGTATTTGTATTTGTGGCTTCCCATTCCTTCAATTTCCCAGAGCCTAGGACATTTTTCAGGTTTTCTCTCTGCACTAGGCTCTTTGGAGTTACCTCTGTAGCAGCTCTTCAGCCATTTCTAGTTCCAATGTTTTCAATCTGCATAGTTAGGCAGTGTCCTTGTATGAACATGAACAGAAATACTTTTAATTTTCTCCAGTAAAGCCCAAGTTTATTGTTAAGTTTACAATGCAGTGATTTTTTTCAGATGGTTTGGATGATTTGCATTTCATTATGATGCAGCAATTAAAGTATGAAAGCCTGAGTAAAGCTTTTACATTGGCCAATGAGGCATAAACTCTGGCTCTGTAAGCCTTTGCCTTTACCCTAAATATTCAGGAACACGATCTGTGCCCACGAAAAGGACCCCATTTTACAAGCATTTCCCCCAAAACTGTTAATCTACCACCTGGAAGACATGGAAGTATATTAACAACAGGACAAATTTTAGGAATCAAAGCTTTACTGTCAAATTGAGCACGACAAAAGCAAGCACTGCAAATGTTAACACGGCCAATAACTGATGCACCACCCCCTTTGCTGAACACATTGCCACAGGTTTTACTGTCAACAGAGATGATTTAAAGAGAAGAAACCTGCCAAGCACACGTTTCACTTGCATGGTTTTACATTCTGTTGTACTTCTATCTCCTACCAGCCTGATCTTGCTCTCCGTACCACGTGTTCCAAGTCCCCACCAGTGCACATGGGTAGTGTTTTTCTTCATGAATCTTTGGCAGCACCTCTTGACTTGAAAACAAGGAATACAGACACTGGGTTGCATTGCCTTCAGGGAGGCTACAGTTGATATGTATAACAAATCACCACATGTTCAGCATTATGCTACAATTCACAAGCTCTACTTTTCAGAGGAGAAAGCTTGAAACACCAGAAGCTGCTCTACAGGGGGGGAAAGGCTGCTACATCACCATGAAAAATGGAAGGTGAGTGTTACCATTAGGCTGTATGACAGATACACAGCATGGGAGGGTTCTCTGGATGCAATATATTATATGTCTATCACCTAAAAGGTTAAACAGCACATTAGGAAAAGTATCAGGGTGTCTCACTTACAGAAAATGCAGCCCAGCTATGTGGGTGAGTTGCTTGAGGAAAAGATTGTCTTTATCAAGGGAGGGAGAAAAAACAAAAATAGGAAAGCAGAGTCTTCTGTACCAGTGACAATGCTATTAATTGCTGAGATGAATGAATAAAAATGAGTATTTTGACAGATGAAATGACGGCTGTTACAGCCTTATTGCTTTCTACATTTCAGAAAGTGGTCTGAGGCAACTTACCCACTAATGCACACAGTGAAACTGCCTTTAAATACCTCCAACACAAAATTTCTGTTTATTTCTAGTATTTCTAACTTTTTTTTTTTCAAACTTTAGAAGTGGCTTATATTAGCATAAGGAAATTAAGTTTCACTGATTGCTGACTCAGCCAAGACAGCCTTCACTGCACTGTGCTTTGATGAGTAAGTCAATTACTCTGCTTGAACTTTGCCTTTTATTTTTTTTCTCTGAAAAATCACCCTTCTTACTCAGTTTGGCTCATAGGCAACGAGTCTCTGCACAGGATCAAATAATAAAAAGTGGGCTGGTCTGGGGCTGGGAGTCATTAGATATGAATTTTCCTCTCAATTCTGCCACTGACTTTGCAGACAACCTTGAACAAATCTCATTCCCAATTCATACTTCAAGATTTCTCACTACACAGAGTAAATAATACGATAAAATGACTCTCCAAGGACATTTTCAAGGATGTTTGACCATAAGTTCATTTTTGCAGAGCACAGTGAGCTGCCAAGAAAAGCAGCTTTAAACAGGAAAGGTAAATTATTACATAACCCCACAATATATTGTTACAAATTATAGGAAAAAAAAGTCCACACGATACCTTAGGAACACCATCTTTTCCCTTTCTAGAAATAACTGTCCCTAATTCTTCAGGAGGGATCCTTAACCATGAAGTGACTCATGAAGTATTCTCATAATTGTCTTTATGACATTATTTCTTTATTAATACATGATAACTAATCCTTATTCTGATTTGATACAGAATTAACCTGTTTGTCCTTAATTTGGGGAGAGGAAGTTCAGTGAGGCTTAGCTTTGTTTATTACTCCACTCAAACTTTTTCCTTTCCTGAAATACTTCAATTTGCTTTGGAAAGAATAAATCTAACCACACATATTCCACCTGACTGCTGTCAGCACTTTCTTTCTTTGCTGTTGTCTCTTTCCTTGAAAAGAGAAAAACCTCTGCTTTCACTCAACATTCAGGCAGCTCATGAAATAATGGAGAGAAGTGGTTCCCTGTCTGGCATAATTGGACAGGTTTGTATTAAGCTTTTAAACAGAAAGCTGGCTGAATGTTCTTTGTCCTTGCTGCCTGTGTATTTGTGTTAAACAAACAAAAAAAAAAGCTAAAAATACCTTGACTAAACCTTATTGTGGTGGATTTGTGTGTTTGTACAGAAATAACTGTTGTGGGTTATCCAGCCCCATTTCAAAGCTGAGCACAGGAAGGCACTGGGGGTGTGCAGCCCCCAGTAACAGTGGAGGACATGAACTGGGAGTTAAGAACTTCCTCCCCTCCCTCCAGCCCAGCTGGTGCTCACCAGTACATCACTCAAAAATGGGTTGCTGTAGTGCATCATTATGCTGGGAATGTTTGATTTAACTGACAAGCTGGCCACTGCCAGGGAGAAGGCACTGCTGAGTGTGAGGCTCCCTGCACCTCCAAATTTAAACATCCAATTCTTTAGAGGCAGCTGTTCTGGCTCCAGAGGGGTGATTATGTAGGCATAATATTTCTGCAGTTTTATCCTTAAAGTAGTAAGTGAAAAATGTTAATTTATACATTTTATAAAGCTGTAACTTTTTGGGAAACCTGGGACAATACTGCTCCCTTTGGAGGAAATCACCCCAATGCAGAGACTGTCCAAGGGTTTGTAAAACTCTTTTTTAAGAGCTGGTAACAGGACTCGTGGAGAAGGATATAAATGAGCTGAGAGAAAATCAGCCCCGGGGTCTTTAACACCTACTCAAAGCTGTACTTCAGTTTAACACTGGTGTGTAGTTTTACTCAGAGGTGATGTCTCCCTTTCCTTCTGTGTGCAGCCAAAAACCACCCTCAGCACATTCCACCTTGACCTGCATGGAGCAGTAATTTTAAGACCACTAAGGGGAGGGAGAGAGCTGTTCCAACAAATATCACAAAGTTCTCACAAAAGGCATCATCCTGAATTGCAGCTGAGGAAAATTATCATCTCCAAGAGGAAAGGGAGTAAAGTAACTTTTGAGTAAAGTAATATGAGCTCTTTAATACCAAAATCCTTAAAAAAAGCAGAATTGTTCCACCTCCCCTCTCGGTAATTACAACATGTGCCAATTTTCAGAGCAGCCTGTGATCAAATCAACACGTCTCAAATGTGAAAACAGAGCACACACACTTACCAAAGCTTGTTGTAGGCGTCTAGACATTCTGGTTTTACATTGTGAACTGAAACAACAACAGGACGTGAGACAGGCGGGACCAGAAATAAAGAGATGGCAACACCAAATAGCAAAGCCCCACTCACTCTGCAGTTTATACAGACTGCTGGTCTCTCGTTTGGCCAGGAGGTTGGAGTGGGCGTCTTTCCTGGGATCCACCTTGCGCACGAAGAGGGATTTTAACCAGCTGTCCTCCCGAGCTCTGTGAGCTGAACATCCCAGGCCCCTGCACAGCAACAAGGAGCTTTCACTGGCACTGAGAGGGGCTGCAGAGCTCCCAGCACTCAGGGAAGCACAACATCAGAACCAAACAGTGTCATAACACGCTGTTACATTCATCTGTAACTTCCCACTTTGGTTATTTTATGGGTAGTTCGTTCCCCTCTGTGATTTACACCCTCCCAAATTATTCACCAGCTAATTAACCACACTCTATCCCTGTGGTTTATTCCCATGTTTATTCCCTGTGGCAGGGGATGGGTGGATGGCTGTTTATCTCCCTGTGCCTCCAGTCTCTTTGCTCAGGGCTTTCCCTGATGTTGACAGACAGGAGTGAAAAAGAGCAAAAAACATGCATAAGGAAAACTGTGTACAGTGTAAACAGGGAAGAAACTGCCATATGTTCCTGTGCTGCTGAAGTGCAGCTCCACAAAAGGAAAAGTTAAATGACATGTCTTTCAAGAGGGAAAAAATGGCATGAAAGTCTAATTTAGGGAAAAAAACCCACAACCAGCCTGCAAATATTTCAATTCCAAATTCTGGCAACTGCACCATTTACAGGGAGCAGAGCCACACTCTGTACAACACTTACACTTTCTTTGACACAGAAGAATTTGACTGTCTCCTTTTATCTAATCTTTATTCAGTTTCTGCAAGTCCACTTTCAAAATAAGATCACCTCCCTTTATATCACAGACCCCACAAAACAACTGATAACTGTGATTTTTTTTAAATGATGTATTAAAGGAATTATTCTTCTCTTTTTCAGCTGACACAAGAGCCCTCAATCACCAAAAGCTGTGCAGAAGGATAAGAAATCTGATTCATTTAACTGATTTTCTACAACATCTTGAGGGGACCTCAAGCTCAAATGGCTTTTTTTCTTCCATCTCAGAAAATCACTTCTTTCAATTTTTTGATAGTCCCATAACAGCCACTGTGAGGAAAACTAATTCTATCTCAATCTTCTCCTGAAATACTAAAATACTTCTCTGACATATTAAAAATGTGGTATTTACACCACATATATTTATTTATAAACTGCAAATCTAAACCTTTCCCTGCCTCAGATGTCAAGTCTTCACCCTTAATTACTGACTAGGAGATCCAGAAGATCGTTATCAACCTTCAGCCCAAAGCTGCCTTCCAGACACCAAAAGTTTGTGACAATCATTCNCACCACCATTTCCTCTCCTTTATGAAACAGAGCAAGCAAACTGATATTTAGAACACTCTGCTGCAAACAATAATCCTCACAGAAAACTTGGAGGATGAAAGAGAGAAATTACCAAGATGCTTTTTCTGTGAACCAGCTTTATCAGCAATAAGAGGAAGCTGCTTTTACAGGGGTAACACTGAAAAGCAAATTCCTTTGCCACCAGGAGAATCTCATGACTTGAACGTTAAACTGCACCTAAAACTGGAGGTACAGTTAATTTTCAAGACAATGAAATGAGTAATACCTCACATTTATGTAAAATCTCTTACCCAGCAACTGTGAAGTCCCTCATGAGCACTGACTAACAAATCACAACCTAAATACACACCTTAGTCAGAGTAAAGGCAACAGCTGAGTTTATTAAAGCTGATATTCCCTGCAAGGGCCTGACTTAATGAATATCCTCCCAGAAGCCCTAAAATACTGCTGTCACTTCAGACACCCACAGATCTAGAAGCCCTGAGCTAATTGCTGGTTCACTTGTGTGGGCAGAATGTACCCAAAATTAGCTCTGCAAGAGAAGGGACTAAATTGATGTCTTTGGACTGAAAGCTTTGAGCATCAACGTGATTTTGGTAGCAAGTTCTTATCCTCCAAGTGTTAACTATGGGCTTAGTTTTTTTCCTACAAAGATTGGGCTGTGAACACAAAAGGATGACACTGAGTAGCTTGCTGAGATTAGATTAAAAATGTCAACGAAAACACTTCTATCCCACTTCTGCTTTAACACAAAATATAAACTGGGTGGGAAACACCAGGTCAGGTATTGATTTTGTAGTAACCCACGTCTGCCTGGAAGAGAAAGAAAAACAACTTGTCTATCACTGACAGCTTTTGATCTGCCGTCTAAACAAAGTTTATTTGACACTAAAATAACCCCAAAACATGCACACAGAACCTTTCTGCAGCCCTCCCTGTGTTAAGTAGCTGCTTGCAGTGATGCTTTTAGTCCTGCACAGGGGCTGCTGCCCCATCTGAGGCTTCCTCCGTGTCAAAGAAAGGGAGGAAAAAACGTGTAGATCCATCCCCAGCTCGGGCTGTGTCTGCTGTGTCTCCAACTCCCTGGAACACCTGTGCCTGTTTCCTACACCCAGGAGCTCCGTGCTTGTGTCTGCAGGCTGTGCCTGACCCTGCAAACCCCTGCACCCCAAAACCTGAGGGAGCTGCGGATGCCGGGCAGGGCTGCAGCAGCTCCGCGTCCTGTTGCTCGGACACAGGGCTGGGACACGGAGCGGCCACACAACCACTCCCGGAGGGGAGTGCGGAGCATCCAGGCAATTCAGCCCAAGAACACACGCGTGCAGGGGGCTGAGCACCGCCAAACCCGGAGGTACGTGACTGTGGGGTGCCTGTGCACCGCGCTGTGTGCGGGGTGGGGGTGTCGATGCCCGGGGGCTGCGGGTGCCCCGTCCCCGGCGGTCCAGCGGCTCGGCCATCACCCCACCCAGGGGCGGACTCGGGGGAGGGAAGGAAGGGGCCGGCCTTGAGGCCCGTGACCTTGAGGGACACCCCAACCAGCCGCACTCCCCGCCCCAGGCCCGGCCGCTGCCCCGCGCCCGGGGCGCCATTTCCAGCCGAGGAAGGAAGGGGGAGGCGAGGGGGGGGGTTGCTCCGCGCGCGGGCGGCGCCAGCTCGGTGCCCAGCCTGCCCCGGCGGCCCCGTCCCGCCCGCTCGCCCCCTCAGGGCTCACCTGAGGGCCAGCCCGCTGCCGGGAGGCAGGCGCGGCACCGCC
>VYZS01081960.1:15643-42107 GCA_013400695.1 Neodrepanis coruscans | reverse complement strand
GCCGTGCCGAGCGGCGTCTCTGGATGGCGGGAACGCCGTCAAAGATCGGTAAGCCCGCACGCCCGGCAGCACGGCAGCGCCCAGCCAGGACCGTGCCCTGGCGCCGCTCCCCCCGGCCGTGCCGAGCGGCGACTCCAGACAGTGGGAGCGGCGTTCACATCGGCAAGTCCGCACCACGCCGCGACTCCGCACCGGGCCGGAACCACACTCCCCGCCGCAGCCCCCTGCCAGCACGCGGCGCGCCCGCTGTCCGTGCCGCACCGCCGGGGGGAGGGGGGGGGGGAAGGGATCACCAACCGGTGCGGGCGTTTTTACCTTCAGGTTTTTTAACCCCACGACAAAAGACAAACCTGATTTTTTTTGTCTTCAAATTATTGAAGAATTCCTTGAAAATGCAAGGGAGAAAGAAAAGCTCAGCATCCTTCAGCTTCAGAAGTCATGCTTAGAAAAAGTATGGCTTTAGAGAGTTTGTTTGTGTCATGGCTGATTTCTTCCATTTTTAATAAAATAGAGATGTGAGCACCTCTTCCAAAGGCAATGTGTCCTTTATACATTTATGTAACCCATTGTGTTGCTTTGGTTGCATGCATGGCTTTGCCTTTCCCTATCAAACTGTCTTTATCTCAACTCATGAGTTTTCTAGCCTTTACCCTTCCGTTTCTCTTCCTGATCCCAATGGTGGGAAACTGACTGAGCAGCTGTGTGGGGCTTGGTAGCTGGCTGGGGTTAAACCATGACACACATAAACAGTTCAGAGAAGTGAGGACCAGCCCCTAAAACATTGTGGCTTATTTCTGAGTTGCATGCCTCAGACTGGTCCATCAGGCACTCTCTGCTCACTGGGAATGACATCTGAGTCTGTCATACATTGCAGAGCTGAATTTACCCAGTCAAAGTAGGTCGCTGGTCACAAACCCCTGGGGAAAACATTTTCGTTGTTTGCTTTCTGCAGAGGGAGTTGAAGCTAAGGGATGTGGGCAGCATCTACAGAAGCAAGAATGACCCGTTCTTCACAACAAACCAAGAGTGGACATGACTGAACTGAAGAATAAGCATAAGCCTCAATGAACTAGAAGTATGCATGGGTGATGGCTGAGGAAAGGGCTGGAGATGCTCAGGGCAGAGTGACAGGCTTCACTCTGTAGAAGGACACTTTGTCCTTCTACACAGGAGAGATGGGATCTGAGCCACTTTTGGAGCACTGGTAACAGTCACTTTGTATAGCTAGCATGCATAGACTGGCTGCCTCCTCACCCAAAGATATGCCATTGCATTTGCAGCTCCCAACACTGACTACAGATGCCTCTTGCAAGGATCAAAATACATATAGAGCTTTAGTCTCTTCATTACCAGCGGAGCTATTCAACTTTGCTCTTCTCAGTTTCAGAAAAATAGATCTGATGTTCTGTGCTGCCTTGTGAAACTGAGAAGTTATCACATCCCATCACAGAAACAGTGGTCTCTTAAAATGGATAGGTCACTGAATTCGACTGAGGTTTCCAAGGACAGAATATTGCTTCTTAGGTTAAAGAAGCAGCCAGGTTTTTTTATTTGCTTATGTCAATAGCAACGTATATCATAATCCATTAAAAAGGCTTTTCTGGACAGTCCTGGTTTATGAGATGCTATTCTGGAATTTACTGTTTCAGATGGTAAACATCAGAGAAAGCTTCCCTGGGGTTTCATTTCTGTTATTGAGTGTTTGGCTGGCTCTAAAAAAATAATTAAAAAAAATCTATTTGTGGCAGTTACCCAGCAAGGCGTGTTTCATCCTAAACAACTAAAGAGTTATATAATTACAGCCAACAGAAAATAGTCTTATCTGGAAAGCGTCAGGCAGACTTACTTACAGGCAGTGATAGGAACTCAGTCTCTGCCACAATATACTCTTTCGTGTTTCTTCTCCCTTTTATTGTTTCTTGTGTGTAACTTTTTGCGCCTATTTTACCTGGATCATATTAGTCCAGTATTAGTCTTCTGCAAAATCAATGGGGCCTCTGAATTAAAAACAAAATAGATTAAAAGGAAAGAGAAGTGTTTTGCTAACATAATATTAATGACTTGTCAAGACAGCTAAGCTTGGCATATGAGGGAATCTTTCTTTGGCTATCCAAAATAATTTTTACAGTAATTGGCTTCTTTCTCAAGTTTTTGAAGGTTGTATTCCCAGTACAGTACTATACAACTAACAATTTATGCTTCTCAACTAAGTGAGGAAACTACAGGAAAAATAGTGCCTAAGCCACACTGGTAAAACAATGGCTATAACGTAGCTGTTAGAACTTTCTTTAGCCTCTTCATTAAAAATAAAGAGGTGAGGATACTGTAACAAGTCATTCAAATCAGTAAAGCTTAGGCTTCTCAAAAACTGCAAAGTCATTGCAACAGTCAGTGAATTGAGAAACTTATTTCCCTAGGTGACTATAAAATAATTTCTACAAAACAATCTGCAGTAATTCAGGAGGAGGTGCTTTTGCAGCTACATTGAACTTAAGGGGCACCCAAGAGCTGCAGCTCTGGATTTTATCATGCCACCCTTTGGATTTGAGCCTATGTATGCATTGGCTTGGAAGGTGGCGCTCTCTGCCTTTGAGAAGAGCAGGAAATGGTAACAACCAGAACAGGGGCTCAGATATTTCTTAAACTCTTTCTCTTAGTGGCTTTGTGATGGATTAATAAACTAGACAGAGCAGAGTATGGCTGCTGTAAGGGCCTGTGCAAGCAAGCTCTGCCCAGCCAGTTGCTGGTGTCATCTGCAACCTCTCCATACCTTCACTGCCAAGTCTTGGAACTCTTGGGAGCGTATGTTCAATGCAGAAATACCTGCACATGCAAAAGTGATGCTCCTACCCACCTCCCATGCAAGGAGAGGAGCCTTGTAGTTCCAAGGAAGCAGATGAACTATAGGGCAAACAATCATACATCCTTCCCTTGCAGTGAAATGGAATGAAGTTCAGATTATTTTCTAGCCTGACGGTCAAAAATATCATCTATAAGGATAGCTGATAGCTAATGCACAGAATCTATATCATAGATAAAAGACATGGTTTTCCATTAGCAACACGGTTCATCATAGAAGGTAGAACAAAACCGAGAAGAAACAGTACTGGATAGTGATGTCTTGCAGTACAAAATTATGCTAATACAATAAAAGACACAGGTGTAAGAAAGTGCTGTACTAGCAATGTATAGATGAATCCCCACTGCCATGCTTTCAAAAACTCCCTATCCAGTTATTTTACAGAAGCCTCCAAGAACATAGAAACCTGTTCTGGGTGATGTACTGATCCTAAGGTACTATGAGTGCTTACAACCACCACAGGACCAAAACAACCACCAAAACAACAGAGCAGTCACATTTATGTTGTCTACGATACTCTTCTTGGGCCAGCTTGTGGGCCAGCCTTGCTGAGCATCTATCTGCATTTGTGCTCTGCTATTCTGCTCAGAGTTGCAAGTCATTAAACCTTGGTTTAAGGAAAGGGGAGAGTGAAAGGCCAGAGGTGGGCCCTGGCCTTTGTGATCTAAAGATGAACAGTGCTCTCCATGGAACTGCCTCATGATGGGAATCAGTAAGACATTTGTGGTTTTGAGGGATGAGGTGAAAGAAGAGACTGAGAAAGAAGAGAACAACCCATTAAACTTTCATGTTCCCTCAGATATGGTGGGAGCTCCGTTGCCCTTTCATGCCTGCTGAAGTCATTGTGGCTTGTGTTGACAGCTCAGAGTGGTATCCTCCAATGCCCTATTGTTGGCAGACTTCTTCAGAGTGACTTGGTTCCTCCTGGCTTGTTGACTGGCTTCTACATTGTTCTCTTTGCAGCTTAATCACATTCTGTCAGACACTAATGGGGATGCTAATTAACAAATTATCATTTATTGGTAGCTGATCTTCCTGGGAATGCAAAGGAAGCTGATCTTCACATATATATCTAGGACAGTCTTTGCTCCCAGCTTAATCAGAGATTTTCACCTGTTGAGTTGTGGATTTTTGGCAAAAACAGAGCTGGGAAGATATATACTACACAGTCCTTCTCACATCACAGATCCCAAGAATGTGCATCCATCAGTGGGACAGGCAGTGATGGGGAAGAGGAACAGAGGAATGGTCAGTTGAGTACAGCCATGCGTATTCCATAAATCATTGTAAGAAATTGGTTTTGATTCCTGTGGTAGCAAGTTTTAGAGGAATTTCTCTTGTCTATTCGCCACAGCAAAAACATGGAACTAAATGCTTGATACATTAGATACAATGAACAAATCAATTGAGTGCAAAAGGACATCTTCAAAAATTGACTCCAGATTTCGGGCAAGACATAGCTTGTCCAAGAAAGCATAAATTGCAATGGGTATTTTCTTCAAGTATTCCCAATTATGGGAATACTGATACTGCTGTAATAAGACATGTTTATAAGACAGTTTGTGTGTTAAAATTAAAAAAACTCTGGCTAATTCAGAAATTAAGGAACACTCACAAGGCCTACCAACAGAGTGTATCTCTGTAAAGTTAAAAACCAGCATATGGGACAGAGGCATCAAATTCCAATGTGAAATCTGTACTGTGGAAGAAGGCATCAGATATGCCAACCTCCAGTTCTTTTTATGCTATTTTTGTCTATAGCTGAAATGGAAATATTTCCCTTGGTTAAAATGGATTTTAACTCTGGCCCAGTATTCACAGGATTCTTTGGAATATCTAGAATATTCTCCTAAGAATTTTAAAGTGAAGAATTGGAATGGAAGAATGGAGAGAAAAGGGAGAAAAAAACCATTGTAAAATGCGTAAGTCAGGGCAGGGCGGGAAGAGACAATGCATCTCAGAATGTGTATGTAAGCAAGAGATACACTGCACAAAAATAAGTGAAAAAAGGCTACATAATGAAAGAAGAGAACTTTTCTATTCACCTCTCTCTCTGATTATTTCTGATAATGTCAGGGGGATAAGGCATTTGTCCTATTAAAACTGTCTTATGGTTGTTGAATAGAAGTATGTTGTATGTATGAAGTTGTCCCTACTTTGCGGAATAGTCAAAGAATGACTATATGCGTTTTGCATGGTTTGAACAACCTATCCAGCCATGTATTAGCTTTCAGAGCAGGGGAGAGAGCAAAATTAGAAATGAGTTTTGGCATAGTTGCCACTTCCTTTGAGCATTTTGCAGTTATGATCCTAGACAGCACTGAAATGTGTTAAAAATGTGCTTCTGTCTCCTATGTCACAATGTCCTATAATCATCATGGCAATGTTAGGATTTCTGTGCACAGGTACGATGCTGTGATGTCACATATTTGCCATATGACTTTGAGGAAAGGACAGTCCCAAAGCAAGGGAATTTCTAAGGAGAGTATACATAAACTTCAGGAATCATTACTTTAAAATTAACCCTAGTTATCTGCAAAGAAGGGTTGTGAATAAAATTAAAATAATACATAATATTTTAAACAGTAGATTTCAATATTGCCAAATAAAAGTCTATTTTTTTTTACTTGTGATTGAATTTTTGCTGAATTACTTTGTTACAGGAATAAAATGGGAAGGTAGGGAGTTGGTAAAGCTGCATGATGCTAGAGATCAGTTCGTCATTCTATCTCTTATTTTATGCACAGCCATACACAGATAACATAATTTCTGTGTCTTAGTTCCCCTAAGGGGAGGTAAGGAATAGGTATTCCAATTAACAACATCATAATTCTTTTACAGGAGTGAGATGAGACTTAAAAAGCATTAAGAACTTTTAGATCTACTGAGAGTAAATGCTAAAAAATTTTCAAGTGTTGTTGTTACAGTAAATGGGTTTCCACAGAAGACAATGAACAAGCTGAGATAAAACAGTAAATGGTAAGCCTCTTGAATGAATGACCTGACTTCTCAAAGTACAATTCCATCCGAATAAGTTGGGACTGGTATTTTGGTTTCTCTTGAGTTAGCATCACTTCTCATCTTTGCTGCTGCACGTATTGTATCCAGACTGCGTTACTTGCATGGCCAAAATGGTGATGGAATTGGGGGCAGCTGCACCGCCTCATCCCATGTCATACAAGCCAACTACATGCCACCTGAGGCTATCTGAGCAGTTGATGTTCTCTCATCTGCAATGGGAAATCTGTATTTTCTCTCTTTGTATTGAAGCAGTGCAGAGGCAGAAATAACTGGGGTAAAGTTCTAAAGGGCAGGATTGTGTAGCTTTTTTTGCCTTGTTGCATAACATGTTACATGAGTGTCTGAAACATCAAGACTTATCTTGAATTTAATGATGCAATTGCCCCATTCCATAGCAAACTACAGGAATCACTAATTACATCTCTTAGAGGTCAAGCTATTCAGCTTACATCAAAGGAGAGACTGGAAAAATAATTACTGTTAACAAGTGAACTGAAACTATTATGCAAACTTCCCCAGTGTGCAGAAGCTGCAAGCCATAATCTGAATGAGATGGAGGATAATAAACAGCAAATGTTGTTAGACCACGTGGAATTGCCTGGGTCCTCCTCTAAAAACAAAACAAAAATAAAATTTAAAAAATAAAATCTGAGAGGTCAATGCAAAAATTACAAGCAGAGATTTCTGCCCTGGGGTCACAAAGACAATATGGGTTGCTGATGAGACACTGTTCTCTGCAGAGCCTCTGAGTTGAAGGAACAAATTATACTATTGCCCTCAACCAGGCCAGCTGAAGACCAGTTCAAAGTCTGCTTACCCTTTTCTACTCTGCTTCCAGCTGGCCCTGTCAGCTCAGATGATGTGAAGAAAATTCTCTTCCTTCTCTGATGAGGAGTGAATGTGTGCTATAAAGACTGGCTTGAAATAAAACTGGGCCACCTGCCAAACTTGGATTCATGGTCCTAAAATAAGCACGTTTACCTTCCCCCACATGGTGAAAGCCCATCCCTTGGCTGTTTTCATGCTTTCCACCTCTTCTGTGTTCTCTTTACTCACCTCCAGTGCTTCACCCCACACTCTACCCTGCTTCCCAAGCCTCACCGAGGCTTTTACAGGGCAGTGCAGATCCTAACACTGGCTCAATTCGCATGGGGCAATGTAGAAGAGATCTGGAAGCTGCAAACCCACCACTTCCCACAAGAACACATCTGTTGCTCCAGAATCACTACTAACTTGTGCTACAGTGTTTGTCAAGCTGTCTTTCTTTCAAAGAGAAAGAGGCTTTCAATTATCTCGAATTATCCTCCATAGCAGTGGTTGCTGCAGAGGGCTGGCAGGATTGGGCAGGATTTGGGCAAGGTCCTTGAGAGCATATGGTTATGACAGTCTCGACTTTTTATGCCTAAAGCTGGATCTAGCTAAGCCGAGTCTTAGTCTTTTGTTTCATAAATTGGACATTGGAATCAGTCTTTGGGATAAGAAGAAATTTTTCTGACATCCAGGATGTTAATTTGCTTTGAGGCATCTGAGTCCTTTTGAGTATTATCTAGGGAGATATTTCTGTAGAGTATCTCCCAGAGATTTAATAAATATTCTCTTTTTTTGACACCATGAAAGACAGAATGTGGGTCCAGGTGAACTGTCAATCAGACTTTCTGTAACGACTTCAAACCTGAATTAGAAACATTTTTAATTTACGGAGGGGACTAGAGAAAACAATTTTAGGACAGGGATGTTGCAGAATGGGAGAGAGCTGGAACAGCATAGCAGAACTGAAACTTCACCTGCCATACATTATGAGACAATGGGAGAAAATAGCAGTGAATTTTATTTGTAGCAAGGTGACCCACAGTGCTTTCAGGGTTGAACTCACAAGTTGCACAAAACAGTCATGGTTTAGGGACTAAGTCAGAAATAAATTTAAACCTTGTATTTTTTATACTGCCAGCAGAACTCCTTTTTTTCTTTCTTGTCCTTGCTGAGTGTGACACTTAGAGCCTGTGATCTGCGGGACTTTTAGAGGAGGGAGGCAGGTGTGATGATAGCTGTAGTCTATTTATATCTACTCAAAATGCACCTCAACCTCGAAAATTCTCCCAGGTTCTTTTCCGTCTTTATCAAACAATGTCATTGCTGTGGATGACTACACACCGACTTGGGAATCACTTACTATAGCCACATGAAATACAGCTTATCAGACTTCAGATGGGTACAAAACCAATCAGGTAACAGAGATAGATCTAGAGGAACCTGGTGAAGCAGAATCAAGCTGTGAACGGCAAGAGAAATAGTCACATCAGATCACCAGATGACTCAGCACTGCCTAGAATTTCAAAGGCAACAAGTAAGAGGTGAGCTTCAGAAAGGCTTAAAAGTACTACAGCCTCATTGTTTTCCTCATGAGTCTCTCCCATAATTGAAACAGGATCTATCTCTTCCCTTGAGTTCAATCCACTTTCTTTGGCATTCCCAAATGTCCTGTAACTCTTCCAGTTTCACTTTCTGTGGTTCCATTGCTTCAAATATTTCACACAGCACTAGTGTGGGCATCTTAGCAGCACCTATATATAGGTTTACTGAGTAAGACCAGACCATTCTGATTCCTTCATTATCTTTCTTCCTCTATTTTTGCTCTCTTGCTCTCCTTACCAAAGACACAAATATGCTAAAATGCGTAGTGCTCAGTATGCTCTGGGGCTTTCTCAATGCCACAACCTTTTAAAGACAGCAGCCCAGGAAACACCTCAAAAGCACCTGTCAGCTCACCTATGGGTTTCACCCTGTATCTGGGAGGTGTGAAACTCTGATCATAGCCTGAGAAGTTCTACTAATTTCTCTGTCAATCAACTACCTTGTCTGGTCCTATGTACATGCCCCCAAGGATTCACCAAAAAAAAAAAAAAAAAGTTGTCCATTCTGCCATTTGGCTATGGTGAAGAGAAGTGAAGTAGGAACTCAAGGAAGCAAGTGCTGGATCATGAGACTTATAATAAAAACTACCAGCAAGCAGCATTTGTGGGAGCACTGAGACCAGGTGACATAAATATTTCCTTTACACTTGGGTTCCTCCACAGTGGGGTGACTCAGGGGTAGTTGTCTCTGTCAGTCCAGAGAAAGGCCACAGGTAATGTTATGTGCATCCAGAACCCTGCCCTCCATCTTTATATTTAACGTAGGTCTGGGGAATCGCAGCAGCAAGCTCCATATATCCAACATCACTCATGCAAGATTTACACAATAGAACTGCACATATTTACTCAGAAAGTGGAGAATGGCCAGTAACCCTGAAGAGCGAGGGAGGAATAGGAGTTCTTCATAGCAGAAGACATTTAGCACTCCTGTTTCTAAGCAATCTCCATAGAACATATTTTCCACATCTCACAAAAACTATATATGCAAAGACATCAGAAAAGATGAAAACACAGTTTTTGCTTTTGAAGAACTGCATCAGGCTGGGCATTGCCTTCTCAGAACAATTATTTTTTTTTTTATAAAAAATGTCAACCACTTCTTCAAGGCAAGTCCTTTTAATCTGTATAAAGAAGTTGTCTCTTGCTTTCAGTCTTCTTCATTACAAAGTTAAGTTTATTTGAGATATTTGTGTTCTTTATTGCATAGCAATTATCCTGCTGAGAAGGGACAGACTTAATGGCCAATCAGGTAAATCTCACTGCTGTATCTAGGGAGGATGCACGCTAAAAATTCTTTTTAATAAAAAGAGCTTTCTTAACCTAGTGCATATAATTACACCACTAGTAAAGCTTAGACACAGCCTACTTTTTTAATAAATTACTCATGATTTTGCCTACTTTGCTTTTCAGGTGTGGAATGTGATCCATCTTGCAGGGATCCAATTTGTAAGAAGCCTCAAGCATGGCTTTTGAATATGTGGTCCCTTTGAAATGTTACGAACTGTGTAATTCAAAAGCACCATAAAACAAGTTGATTGAAAATTTCATCTGCAATTACAATAGCTTTCCTTATTGTAGATGAGGACAAAGGAAATTTTTTTAACAAAGGCACTTGGCTGCACAAGTGTCCTGACAAGAGCCATTTGTTAAGTTTAGATGGCAGAGGACATGCAGAAAATGGTGGAATCAACAGAAAATATGAGCTCTTGTCCGATCATTTAATGCCATGTGCAATTTATTTGGTAGCCTAAGTGAGAACCTGACAAAGCTGGCCTAAGGACAGAATAAGGATTGAAACCCATAGCCTTGTGGTTTTTTTCCTCTCCCAGCTCTAACTGTACAACATTAGATAATGTCAGTGACTCACAGCCTTATCTGTAGTTCAGGATACCATATGTCTCAGATATAGCCTATTTCCACTCCAAAATTTTGCTTGGGCAGAATGAGATGAGCTCTCACATTTGCTTATGATTTCTGGGCAGCTGGCATTATTTCTCACTAGCTGCAACCAAGCTATTGTATGTATGGAACGCTGGAATATTTCCTCAGAACATCAGTAGATCAGATTTATAGTGTTTGGCTTGCAGGACAAACCCATGAACATGTGGATAGTTTATCACATGTGCTCATGGTCCCTACCCTTCTCAGGAGCACTAGCTGATTAAGCACACATGAGCACGCTCAGGAGAGTGCGACTCATGGTAGAAGCACTGAATGCTCTATGGGGCTGCTAGTAACTAGCTGAGTCTTACAATTTATGGAGCAGTAGAAGTGTTAATTCAACAAATCTAATACAGAACCAGTAAAATTCTCTGAGCAGATTAAAAAAGGTTGGTTCCTGTTGACTAATCATGCTAACACTCACCTATCTGTGCGTTAACTGGAAACTGTAGCATGACAAATATGAAAAAGGAATTACACGTACATTATTTCCATGATTTCTTGGAACTGTCAAGATGTGCAGATTTTTTCACAAACATTTGAATAAACAGCAGAGAGTACTTTCCTCTGGCAGTGAGTCAAATTCAAGTCCTTTACTGGCAATTTTTGGTGATTTGAGGGCAGTATAGCATTTCCTTATACAGTTGCATCAGAAAGATACTTTAAATGACTTCTGAAGACCATGAATTTCTTTCTTCTGAGAGTGCACATGAATCTGCACTCTGCGGAGCACTTGAATTAACAGCTGCCTGAACCTGGTCAAGACATCATGGACATTACCAACAGAGAAAGCCAATCATGCAGTCTACAAAATAACAGAATAAAACCAGGCCATTGTCTTTTAAAATCACCTTGTTGCAGTACAGGAGAGCTTTCTGTGGAGAGATGCCATGGCAAGTTAATGACAAGCATCTGCTCAGACACCTGCTGTTCTAAACAAGTTGACATGCTGTAATCACTGAGCAGCCCTGGGGTGAAGGCTGATGGCTGGCTGGGGAGGGAAACAGCACCCACGGGGCAGCTGCGTGTCAAGGGATGGATTCTGCCAGGGCAAGCCAGGTAGCAACGGAGTGCCTCACTGGCCCTCTTCCCTGTGAGCTCTGCTAGCAGCAGACAGCTTTAAATCCCCTCTCAGCTGATACAAAGCCCTCCCCTGCTGATCCCATTTACTTTTTGGGCTGGCTCCCAGCACCTAGCAGTCATGAGAGATTGCCACTATTTCATGATGTTGTTCCCACTCCCCAAGGAGAAGCTAGGAGACAGAGCAAGATGGGGTAAGGATCAGATCTTTATACAGCAATAAAACTTCAGGGTTGGCAAGGGAAGGAAAGATCTTGTCAGGGTTGGAGTAAGAAAGATTTTTCGTTTCTTGTTTCCACTTCGTTTCTGATCACTTGCTCTGTTACTGGCTGAAGTGCCAGTGTGTACTTCAGCACAGAAAATAGGAGGCAGAGATGAAGCCTGATCTCACTCGTTGCTAAGAGAGTAACCTAATTTGCAGCAGATGGTGTTTATTGTTACTTCCCATCTGCATGAGGATTAAGAATTCTTCTCAGAAGAAAATGATGCAGCCTGACAGAATCCTGGTAAGAACAGGCAAACCTAATTCCAATCGCATACGGCTTTTCTCCTAAAAGACGGATTTTTCTGGACACTTGGGTAAGCTTAACTTAAATAAAGTTTAGGATTTTTTAAAAAATAGTATCAGTCAAAGTTTCTAGCTGTGCAGAGACATTTTTAAAAATGTAGAAGAATAGAGTCAAGTAAGGCTTAAACACATTGCCTCTGATCAAAAGGAACTGAGCTGAGATTAAAGTTTCAGTTCTCCAAAGCCTTTGACCAGGATGCAGTCCCACAAAAGAACTGATAGCACATCTTGTAAGCATCTGTCCTTGGCTCTAGCACTGATAAAAGAGAGTTATGAGTACGTTGTCTGTGAATGATCAGTCCCTTAAAAGCACAAATGTCTCTCTTACATTCGACTCCTACAGTCCAATGGTCAATAGCTCAGCATGTTTTTTGTACATATTAAGAAACAAAATTTTTATTCTATTCATATAATCCATCTGAAGTCATAAAGGTTGTACCAAGGTGTACATTAAACATCATTAAAGTCTGTCTGAGACTTTTTTGTAACCCATACCTGTAAAATTAATACCTTGATACTGCCACTATCACTTTCAGTTGTGTCTGGGCTTTAGTAAGCACCCAAACTTTGACATGACTACAGCTTAGAAACCAGGATGAAACTTTACAACTGAAATAGAAGGAACTGACTGTGGACCACTCAAAAAGTAATAATATTCAAAGCAGAGATAAGAAAGAAACCAAAAGACTGAAATGACAATTTGATCAAATATGTGTTTATGAATAAGGGCAACTTCCCTTAATATGTGGCCAGTCTCCAGACTGCAATAATTACATTTTATTTATAGTGTTGCTTTACTTCTATTCTCTGTTTTCTTCCTTATAGATTAATTTTTTGATCGGCACACCCTCTTTTCCTTCCTGCAGTTTGTGTCCTAGAAGAAGAAGCAGAGCCTGGTTATTTTTCTGCAATTTCTAGAAATCGGGCATCCCCTGGCAGATGCCTAGTGGTGCATGAGAAGGTTCTTTAGATATGTCAGGAAATTTGTGGAATTTGAGGCAATAGGAATGTGCCTGAGGCCAGTGGACCTGACCAAACACCTGCCTGGACTGCAGCAGAGAGAGTCTCTTGCATGATGGCTGCACAGTTGATCTGTACTTTCATAGCAAATCTGAAGCAGCTGGGGTACATCTGGTATCTGGCATATGTGCTGCATAAATAGAAATTGCTCTCTAGGATTTCATGAACAGAAGTCTAGAAGCCCTACATGCATCTGTAGCAGGTATTCTAGTGGCTGCTAATTTAATGCAAAAAATCATGGCAGCATTAAGCCACTTGGTATGTTGTCTTCTTGATACTTGCAGCGCAAAAGGTACAGCAACAGTGGCATCTAGATGGTGATGTTGTACAGAAGATACTTTGCCATTTTAAGTATATTTATTAAAATCCTCAGACATGTATTTTTCCTCTTAACTGGTTTATACAATAATAGCACATCTGAACCTTTTTCATTATTTCCTCTTTCATGCTGTTATTAGGTGGACACTATGTGTCTGAGCACGGTCTTATGTACACTACATGTTACATATACACTGCAACTCACACCTACATTTTTTCCATGTAGAGTTTCTCTTTCAGCTTGGGTATGCTCACGCCTCTTAACTGAGCTGTGCAAGAAACTTTGCTGGCTTTGTTCTTCAGAATCTTGTGACAGAGGATCTGTTCGCTACCTAAAAAGTCATCAAGTCCCATACAACTTGGCAAGCCCAACCAGGTCCATGCTAACTGCACACTAATAAAATTTTTTCCCATTTCAGATCAAAATGCTTCATGTCAAAACCTTGTGTTCTTTAAGTAATTTTTTACCCTTTGGAAAAAATGTATAAATTTCTATGTTTCTGTGAACCATTAGTGACATCCTGTGGCTAAAATGCTAAAATCTATAATTCCTATTGAGTAGGGACACCTTAACTTTCATCTCTTTCTCTAACAGAAATCTGTTAGAAAAGGAGAAAGGTGAAAAATGTGTTCCCTGACTTGTGTTCCCTGACTCTACCATTCTTACTGTGGATTTGATTAAACCTCACTGAACTTGCAACATGCAACCATTATCTTTCCTTTTTGATAACTGTAAGTAATTACAGAGCCCCCTTAAGAAAAACCACTTAGCTGAAACCATGCCATCTCCCATCAAAACACAGATATATATCCCAAAGCAAAACAAAATGAATCGGTGAAAATACTAAGAAATATAAACCAAATACACATAAGTGTTTCACTAGGTAGTGTTCCAGTGAGTGATGTGCCTGACAGAGTGAGACATGCTAAAGAAACAAGTACAAAATGAAAGAAAAGCAACAGCAGGGATCTTCTGGAAAGCCAGAGTGTTGTAGAACTGGAGAACTAAAGAATGATTTGGGTTGGAAGAGACCTTTCAAGATCATCTAGTTCAACTCACCTGCCATAGGCAGGGACATCTTCCACTAGATCAAGTTGAACAAAGCCTGACCTTGAATACTTCCAATGGCAGTACATCCACAACTTTTCTGGACAACTTTTTCCTGTATCTCACCATCCTCACAAAAAAAATTTTTCTGCCATATATCCAATCTAAATCAACCTTCTTTCAGTTTAAAACCCTTGCTCCTTGTCCTGACACTACAGGCCTTGGTAAAAAGGCTTTCTCCATCCTTCTCTTACCCCCCATGACATACCGAAAGGCTGAAATAAGTTCTCATGGATCTTTCTCTTCTCCAGGCTAAAAACCCTCAACTCTCTCAGACTTTCTTCATTAGTGAGGTGTTCCAACCCTATGATGATTTTCATGGCCCTCCTTGTGAATAATGTACCCCTGATCAAAAGCCTAACAGATATTTTGGGCAAAGCACTGGCTAAAGGAGATCTGGCTCTACAAACCAATACATTGTGCTGTTGTTTGAATAGTCTTGTCTTAAAAAGGTACGCTTTTGTAATTTCCTGTAATAAGCACATTATCAAAGAAATAAACAGCTCTGCCACTTGTTTTCTCTCATAATGGAAAGAAGTTGATAATCCCTCAGTTTTGGGAAAGAGTCTGTCAAATTAGATATAGGCAGTTTTCTCAGTTCCGGTAGTTCTCTAATGCCTAGGATATCAATGAACTCCAATCATCCAGCTAACTATCCAACAACTGAGAAGAAATTTTTTTATTAATTCAAAATAATTAAGTTCCTTTTTGACAGCTTCCCTTACTGCCATTGTGAGCATGTCAGAAGGAGGCAAAGCTGGAAACCCAGACCCTTTTTTCCAGTTATTTGGGGCACTGAGGTGGAACATCATAAGTTAAGCAGCTCCTTTATGCTACGATTTGTTTGGGCTTAGCAACTTAAGTACGAGAGAGCTGAGGCCTCCTCCTTCCCTTCACTCTCCTCTCACCTTTTTCCTTCCTTCTGTCTTTGTGCTCAACATATCTTTAATGTAAAGTATCAGTCTGTACCTACTGCACCAGGGAAAGGGGAAAATTCTGCAAATGTTCAAAACAGGCTTTAAACTGGCACACTTTCATATTGCAGTTCTACATTTTACATACATTCACTATAGATCTTGTAAGTATGTATCACGGAATAGCCCCAGGTTGGAAGAGACTTCCAGAAATCATCTGGTCCAACCTGTCATGGGAAGAGGAGCCCAGGTGAGATTATCTAGCATCCTGTCCAATTGCATCTTGAAAACATCCACTGATGGGGACTCCACCATGTGCCTGGGGAGGCTGTTCTCGTCAATGACTGTTTCAAACATTTCTTTTTTATATCAAGATGTATGTTTATATCATACATATAAATTATTAATGTTTTTATATAACTACAAAACAATGACAATACTGCAATATTATAGTAGGCTTCCAAGATCATCACCTGAGGAATCTGCAAACTTCTTTAGCTTGTTTATTTAGGACCAAGGATTTTTTAAGCTACTTACTCATATTAAGCATGACTAGAGCCTCACTGGCTCAGTAGGATTATTTATACCTTTGAGGTGACTGACAGTTAACCACAGAAATTGCTGACTGCAGTATTCAGGACTGGAGTTAGGTATATAGACTCTTCTACCTTTATTCATGCATTTAATTCTTTTCCAAAAGAAAACAAAATTAAAAAAAGGGTTAGGGTCAATATTTAGAAAATACTGTTTTCTGCCTTGAACTTCTATTTGTTAATCAATGCTCAATGTTCTTAACATCTGCTGAAAGTAGCTAACAGAGAATTTTTCTTTCACACTTTTGGTGGAGAGCCAAAAGATACATTAATAGAGATGTCATTTTAGGAAAGCAAGGTACTCAAAATAACACATCAACACTGGCACCTTAGTTTGCCTAATACTACCTACATTTTTGAAGGTTCTCAGTACCTGGAATGTTCTACTACAAATTAATTGTAGTATATCTGTCCCTACATGTTACACCTTTCCCCTTTGTCATAAATTGTATGCAATGTCTTCAGCTTTTTTAAAGAGGAATTTTAAGAACGCGATGGAAAGTACAGCTAACTGATTTCCTTCCCCATTGAACTGTTATATACTGGTGTTTCCAAGATGGTGGATTAGTCATTGTCAGCTTCAGTAAAATGATGATACAGTTATACTAAACATAATTTATCGTATCATTATGCCTCCCTTGAAATATTTTTTTATTTGAGAATAAAGAAGGATGCTGGAATCTTTAAAATTCAGCACCCACACAACAGCTAAAAGTAGCTCTTCTACTCCCGGGCACTTACATCATCCCTATTCAGATAACAGCAATAATACTGAGACAGTCTTTCAGATGCTCTCTCTTTATTAATGGACATAATGGGTCCATTAATGATATGTTATCCAAAAACTGCAGATTAAATAGCAATTAAAAGTTTTCACAAGAAGTTACTGGTGTCATGTCTTTGTGGTTGGGAAGAAGAGTTTAAACTGTGTTTTCTAAGCTGGGAACTGTTGGAATTGCAGTGACAAGTCAGGAAAGGGAAGCGATGAAAGGTTTTGCAGTAGAAATTAATTAAGTAATCTTAGCACAAAAATAATGGAAGAAAAGGGAGCTTTGTATGACTCTTTGGAACAGCTAACTCCCTGTTTTGCCTGTCTCTTCCATCTTAGAGAAACTTTACTTTGTGCACCACTGCCACAGATAAAGAAGGCGGTTCAGGGGTAGCATGTAGAAATAAACTATGAGTCCTAGTTCTGGTTTTGCCATTACCTTACTGGAATTGCTGTATGGCAGTTTCCACTGGTAAATTATTAAATTCCACAAACTTCATATTTGAATTTCCAATTACACCGATTAATATGAAGCATGTAAGAGCTCATCAATAAACAAATTCAAGTAGAAGCATACTTTTTCTTTCCTCAAAGTACTTTGTAACTAGAGCTTTGTAAACAAAAACATAAATGGCAACAGTAGTTCTTTTTAGAGCAAGATTTGTCTTAGCTAATATGTAAGATACTAGAAAAAGTAGGTGTAACTCCTTGTTACGAAATTAACATTAAAATTTGGTTAGAATTTTAATTTCAAGCATCGAGCTCATTGAATTCAAAAGACAGCTAAGCAGTAGTGTTTTGTTCCTGTACCAGAATGTAGACGTTAAAATATCACAGTGCAAGAAAACCTTTTTGATCTGATACACACAGTCACAGCTATTGCAAGGAAGTGATAGTGTAGATTTTTGTGGTGGGTGTATCCTTTCTGCTCTCTAGCTGACAACACATGACAGCTATAAATCATGCCTGCCAAAATCTGAGATCTCTGAGAGGGTTGGACACCATGAACTACGTCAGTCTTGAAGAGCTTTCCAAAGGGACAGAATGAAAGCAAGCACGGGCAATCAGTACATAGGAGCCAACTAGCAGGTGCACACGCCCAGCACGTTCATCACTGAATTGCTTGGCTCTTCATACTTCTATTAACTCAGGGAAGTCCTGACATCCATAAATCACTGTCATGAATCCTTGCCGGTTATAGATCAGCTGAGCTCCACAACATCACTGAAGGAGTTAGGAGGCGATATACATGTCAGCTTTGTCAAAACCTTGACTACCTGAGAGGTCTGGGGGTCTCCAGCCCATTAGGCCTGAGAAGTCTTCTCTGCCCTTAGAGAGCAACTGGCAGAGTTGTAGCGGATGCACCTTTACAAATTTTTGGTAATGTGTTGGGTTTGTTTCTCATTTGAGCTCACCGAGACAAAATTAAATCCATAAAATGCTCATGTGAGGAACAAGATCATTTGCTATCTTCCATCCTGAGGCAGCAAACAGAAATGCAAGTGACAGCAGGGAGGCTTTTTAGAGCTAAATTTGTCTTCACCAAGGCATAAACGACCTTGAACAAAAGATTTTGAAGGGAACAAGAGCCTAAGAGAAGAGTCTGCTGAAAAGAAGAAGGATGGGGGAGGTAAATTATGCTCTGACTCAGTTCCTGTTACTCAGGACCACATGGGCACAAACTACAATAAATTTAAACAGCTTTTTTTGCTGCTGAAGAGTGGTCAGACTTTGGCACTACTTGCCTATACAGGCTGAGGGGTCTCCACTCCGGTTATTGTCAAACCCTGAGGGCATGTGGCTGTGGGCCACTCAATCTGGGTGACTCTGCTCAGGGCCAGGGGACTACACTGTCCCACCCCTGGAGCCCCTTCCCACCTCCAAAGCCCTGGGTCTCCATGGCTTGTGCCATGGGCCCTGATGGCTGGCCGTCCCAGCTCTTCATGACTGGGTCACCTTCACATGCCCAGTGCCTGCTGTGGTGGCACCAGGCACCCACTTAAGCAGCCCAGCTCAGCTACCCTGACATCTCAGGATGGCAAGAACCATAGGTTTATACTAGATACCAGGAAGAAATTTTTTACTGTGAAAGTGGCAAGGTACTGCAACAGATTGCCCAGAGAAGTTGTGGATGGCCCATCTCTGGAAGTGTTTAAGGCCAGGTTGCATGGGGCTCTGAGCAGCAAGCTGGTCTAGTGGAAGATGGCCCTTCCCACGGCAGGGTATTGAAACTAGGTGATTTTTAAGGTCCCTAACCCAACCCAAATCTTTACAGGACATTGAGGTGCTAGAGTGTGTCCAGAGAAGGTCAACAAAGCTCATGAAGTATGTATAAAACATGTCTTATGTGGAACAGCTGAACAAACTGTGTTTGTTTAGTCTAGAGAAGAGAAGGTTTTCTACCACTACATGAAAGGAAATTGTAGGGAGGTGGGAACCAGTCTCTTACCCAGAGTCTGCCATTAGAGGACTAGAGGATATGGCCTTCAGCTGAGATGGGGGAGATTCAGATTTGATATTAGAAAAAAATTTCACTGTGAGGGCAGTCAGGCATTGGAATAGGTTGCCCAGAAAGGTGGTGGAGTCACCATCCCTAGATGTGTTCAGGAGGCATCTGGATCTGGTGCTGGATTATACGGTTTAGTGGTTATGAGGTTACAGTGGTAGTGCTACTAGATAATCTGGATGAGGGGATCAAGTCTAGCCTTAGTAAATTCACGGGGCACAAAGTTGGGTTGAGTGTTGATCTGCTGGGGGGTAGAAAGGCACTGAAATTGGAATTGGGCAGGCTGGCTAGATAATCTGGATGAGGGCATCAAGTCTAGCCTTAGTAAATTCACGGGGCACAAAGTTGGGTTGAGTGTTGATCTGCTGGGGGTAGAAAGGCACTGAAACTGGAACTGGGCAGGCTGGATAAATGGCCTGAGATCAACGGTACAAGGTTCAACAAGGCCAGGTTGAACTTGGTCCTATACTTTGGCCACAGCAACCCTACAGAGTGCTACAGGCTGGGGGAAGAGGGGCTGGAAAATGGCCCAGTGGGGGTGCTGGTTAACAGCAGCTGAACANTCGGAGCCCTGCAGAGGCCGCTGCCGCAGCCGCCGCCGTTCCGCGGGGCCGCGCTGGCCGAGGGGGCGGTGCCGCCGCCCCGGGGCCGGGCCCGGCATGGAGGCCAGGAAGATGAACCTGCCGCGGGGCCCCGAGAACCTGTGCTTTGACAAGGACGAGTTCATGAAGGTGGGTGGGGGCGCCGAGGCTGGCGGGCTGCGGAGGGGCTTCCTGAGGAGGGGCTGGCGGGTTCCGTGCGGGGAGAGAGGGGCCGCAGCCTCGGTCGGGATCTGCCCGGGGCCCGGGAACCCGCCCGGTGTGTCACTGACAGGGCTGGGCTGGGCTCCCGGTCCGGCGGGACCGAAAGGCCTCATTAATTGGAGTTCTTAGTACTGAATTCCGAGTTTTGGTTGGTTGTTGTTTTGTGGTTTGTTTATTTGTTTGTTTGGGGTTTTTTAAAGGCTACATACGATTATATACGACCCTCTGTTTTGGTGAGCTGGTCTCTAGGTACTCTGCCCCAAAACACTCTGTGGGCTGAAATGCTGAGTTTGGAACATTGGAGACTCCTGCGTTAAGAAGGAGCCTTTTGCCCCCTACGGCTGTGGTTTGGTCAGCTCTCTGGCATATGGAATACTTTACTTTGGGTGTGTTCCTTGTGTGAACTGTTTGCCTAACATCCTCCTCTCTTTCCTGTTTGACTTTCAGGCAGATTTTGATGTGGATCACTTTGTGTCAGACTGCAGGAAACGTGTGCAGTTGGAAGAGCTCAGAGAGGATCTGGAGCTCTATTACAAACTCCTTAAAACTGCTATGGTAGAACTCATAAATAAGGACTACGCAGATTTTGTTAATCTCTCAACAAATCTTGTAAGTGTTATTAGTTGTACTGCACAGTTCAGACTTAATATGGTTCAGTGGGTTTTTATTTTTTGTATAGAAGGTGTATGACTTTTATTTTGGTATTATTAGATTTAAGGTCTCTTAAATTGTGACCTCTTGCACTGAGAGAAATTGAAAGACCATTCCTGTAGAACTCAGCTACTGTGCAGAATTGCTCTTGGCCCCTAGTGAATATTTTAGATGTATGCATTTTGTCATGAAAACCTGATTCATTAGGAAGTTAGACTCAAGGCAAAGTTTGTTTCAAACTGACTGTTTTTACAACTGTCAGCAGTTGTAAAATTGAAGGACATAAATCATTACAATAGAATAACAATGACACAAGGCTGTTCTGAAGGATTCATTTAAGAATCTTTAGATTTTTTGTGTAGTCAAAATATCTTAAAAAAACCCAATCTACTTGACTGAAAAATGTACTTGTTCCAACTGTACAGGTTCAAAGATAGGAAGCAAAATTTTTGTAGGTGGAAATTTTGTTTAACTCTTGTCTTTGTGTGACAGACGGTCTGATATCTTTATGCCTGTATTTAAGATAACATATTTTTGCATTGAATTCAAAACTGGAGATTAAAAAGGGCGGTATGTTTTCTCAGTTCTATTTTAGTATCTGTGAAATGATAGGCTTTGTCAGTAGTTCACATATGATCTTATCAAAAAAGTCATAAATGTGTTTATGGTAATTTCTTTAGGTTGGCATGGACAAGGCTCTCAATCAGCTTTCAGTACCCTTGGGACAGTTAAGGGAAGAAGTTATGGTATGTTCAAAATAATCATTGTAAACAACTTTGTAAGCTTCAGCTCACTTTCATATAATGTACAGAATGTCTTTTACTCAGGTTAATACTTGTCATAATAAACTTTTCTTTGAAAATTGATGACTTAGCATAGTAGTAGTATGAGAAGCGTATTTTCAAGCAGTTGTAGTAGCAGTAAATTTATGTTTTCGGTAGTGCATTTCATCCATGAGATGAAGGATTCTTTAAACATAAGTAAATGGACTCTTGCAAAAAAAATCCATGGTGATATCTTGAAACTGTTTTAATATTTGAGTAACTTAAAGATGGGAGTAGATAATTCAGATGCAACACAGTTAAGGACATTGTTTTCTCAGTCCTGTGTTTTAACCATAAACGTCACCCTTCTGAAGGCTGGTCTTATTCTGGCTTTTCCACAGTGACTTGGTCTTTTATAGCAAGGGGCAGTTTTTGATTGTCTTGGCAACCAGTTCAAAGAGATGTTTGCTACATAAATGTACCTTCAAAGTATCACAGCCTTGATGTCTCAAACAGAAAATAGGGTCAGTTAGCATAAAGAAGTCCTTATTGTATGAAAAATACTATTTAAAATTGATTTATAACTTCAGTTTCAAGACATAAAAACATAGTGGGTTTATTGCCTGTTTTTTAGGTGAGAGGTTTTTTGTTTTCTTTAAGGTAGTAAAAGTATGTTTCTGGGGGAAATAGTTATACCTGTGGTGGCAATACCTCAATCTGTGTTCTGTTTTAAGTTTAGATTTTTGAGTTAAGGTTTTCTTCAGACCTTTCTTAACCTTTTTCTCTCACAGAGTCTTAAGTCATGTGTCAGTGAAGGAATTCAAGCAATAGATGACCGCATGACTAAACAAGAAGATATTAGAAGAAAGAAGGTATAAAAGATAAATTATTGCCTTGAAAAGGTCGTCCTTAGGATGAATTTGGTTTTGCCATTAACCCAGAGAAAATGAATTTTAAAAAATTCCAGCCTGTCTAGATGCAGACTGTGCAGGATTTTGTAATTGTAAAAATATATTGACATTTTGGTTGACAGACTTAATTTTTTTTCAGTATCTAGTTGATCATAAATCTTTAGTTGCTCAAAACATACATGTTTGATTTAGTTGGATTTTTTTTAATTAGAGTTACTCTTGTTTTCTGACTGTAGTATATAAACTTATTTATTATGAATGGGATTGAAATACAGCTGTTTAATTTCTATATTGTTGGGGGGACACACTAACATTTATCGTTGTGCTTAACTGAAAAAAATCAGGGATAAGAGCAGTTGTTCTAAACGTTGTTAAACATTCTTTGTGAGGTTGTATGGGCTTATGTGACCAATACTTTACCTGAGATATGAGTCAGGTATTAAGATGAAGAGAGAAAATTTACACCAGAGACACCTCAAAGAACTAAGAAATCGTCTGAAATGTCATCTTTAGGTCATGTCATTTGGGATTGGGGTCAAACATGAAAAATCTTTAATTACAGATGTGTGTCCTGAGACTTATTCATGTTATTGAGTCTGTTGAGAAAATTGAGAAGATTCTGCATTCCCAAGGCACTAAGGAGTTGTCCTCAATAGAGGGAAACAGGTAAATAATACGTAGTGTTCAGTTTTGTTTGGAAGTGATGGGTCTAACTTAATTTAATGGTGTTGGTGAAAGTGAATTTACAAGCATTAGAATATATCTTCAGAAGTATAACTCTGATGGAATAATGTCTGTAATTTTCTAGATTTTAATCTTCTGCAAACTAATCATTCACTGAACACATAACTCAGACTTCAGAGTTCCAAATTACTCATGGTGCTTTCAGTGGGCAAACTTTTTGAAATTGGTGCAATAATTTTAGTTTTTTCTTGGAAGTCACTAATTCAGTCATGTCTGAAATACTCTGTGCAGTATGATTTATTCCAATATCACTTGGAAGTGAAACAGAAAATAGCTTTTCTTCTTTTTCCTGCTTATGTATAATCAAAAGGACTGCTGTAAGCATAGCCAAAGGCAGGCAAGGCAAACATAATACTTTTGGTACAAGGAAGATTTGTGACAAATTCCAGTCAGACCTCTCCCTTTGCCTTTGCTAAGGAATGGAAAGTGTCTTTCAGGCAATTTTGAAACTGATGTACCGGTCGTGCACTTGAAATGCTTGACTGGGGTGCAAGTGCAAGTTCAGCTGGAGGGAAGAGAGTTGTGAGACTACCTCTGCAGTTTGTTGCACTGGATCACACAGTGGTGGGGGCAGCTGTACAAAAAAACAGGTTGATACCTATAGGGAAAAAGCATAAGCAGATATTTTTAGTCGGGATGAGGCACTTTGAAGAATTGTGTTTGCAAGCAAGATCGTACTTGAATGGCTGAACATTTGGCTCACTGGGACACTGTAGACTTGAGAAGGGTAGAACTCTTTCTCTGGAGATAACTTCTGTTAGTCTTACCATGTGACAGAAAGGGGAAATAAGAAACACATCTGGATGGTGAAAACCACTTAATGCAGTTTCTGAGCTCTCCTAAGGCTGACTTTTCGTGTGATAATAAACAGAAGTGCCATATAGAAAACAGTGCTTCATACTGCTGAGGCAAGAGCTTCTGGTCCTCTCAGCTTCTGCTTTACCCACTTCATATGTTGGTCGCTGCAAAACAACACTAATCTTGTAAGGTCTTCCAGATCATTATTGCATGATTTCAGTAACTGTAGTAGTACCTATCAGAATTCAAAATGTTCAGATTAAACCGCAAAAATTGAAGGAGAGCTCTGTCTATCTCCTACAGATGAAAGTGAAACGGTTTGAAAGGATCTAACTGTATTCTTATTTTGTGTCATCTCTCTTCTAGTCCACTTTTAACTGGACAAGTTCTGGAGAGAATCGCTACAGAATTTAATCAACTACAATTTCATGCAGTACAAAGCAAAGGAATGCCCCTTTTGGACAAAGTGAGACCAGTAAGTATTACATGATAGCCAGCTTAACACTTCAAGAGTCAAGCAAAACTGATACAATTGGAAGACAAATGTCTGTTTCCACAGAGTTTTACTGGATTCATTTATGGGGGATGATGGGTTTCATGAGATCATTTTGATCAGTTTACTAGAACTGTTGTTTTTTCTGAGGATTTATGCCTTGTTTGCTAACTTCTTTGGGATAAATTACTTAGAATAAGAGCAGGAAATAGGACAAACATTTCTGTCAGCCTAATGGATCTTACCGTTTGTCTGTTTACTGATATTGAGGTGTCATTCTAGAGATTTATGTTCAATTTGTGAGCTGCAGCATACAGACCAGAATATAAATGGAATCTGCCTGTGGAGTGGCTGACATGAATATATTCAGGTTTGTCTTTTCATGGAAGTATTCTGCCCATTCAGGCCAGTATATTAATCTCCCCAATATCCTGCTTGTAAGAACTATCTAGTGTAAAAGATTATTTGATGTTTTTATGGGATTTTTTTTTCATTCTATGGAGAGAGGAAACAAAAGAAATAGGCAGCTCTGAATATGGAGGTGGAGTAATGCTTTAAGCTGATTATCATGGAGGTATCCTTCTTGATGGCTTTAGAGATAGTGAGGTGTTCATAGTTCCAGTTTTCCACTACATACCTGTGCCTGTTGGCAGTGTAAACTTGTTTCAGCTCAAGATGTCCATGGTACCGTGTTCGTTCATGGACAGTTTACAAGACTGTTCTGGCTACTGAGTTCTCAAACTTGGATAGTAACAGGAGTAAGGTGAGAAATAGAGAAGTGTAAAAGCTGGGAGAACATGTGTCACGTAGTTTTCTTAATGGTGTTTGCCAGGACTTTTTGTCCTGTAGCTGTTGTTGCTAAGGGTCATCAGAACTTAGGTTTTTTGACTAGTGCTGTCTAGTCATAGTCCTTGTCAACCCATAGCAGTGGGTTCCTGACTTGCATGTTCAGTATGAATTCTGTGGAATCATTTTAGGATAGATGGACACAATACCACATGTAAAAAGGCGGAGAAGAAATTTGTCAGATTAAATTCATAGTTTAGTTTAGACTACATCAATGTGTGTGGCTGAATTTGCTTTAAATACAGATTTTTAAGGACCTTCTTAGGCCTGGAGGGTTAACAAAAGGGAGACTATATTTAGACTGAAGAAGATGTTTGGCAGAAGCCAGATGGAATCTAATGACATACTCTTTTTCCTTTTTTTATTTTTTTTTCTATTTATTGCTAGTGTCACTCAGTGTCTTTGGTTTGCAGTAATTTGACAAGTAATGCTGGGAACACACTGTGTTTTTAGTCTCTGGTGATGAGGGATAAATGCTACAGTTGTTATCCCTGGTCACTTCTTGTAAATCTTTTGTTTATTGTCATACACACAAAGACTAATTCACTTGAACTTGATTTGTTGACCTATTTCCTCAGAAGTAAGCAGACCTTGGATACATTACTGCATGATTTACAACAGAAAGAGGAAAATAATTGCCTTTAGCCATATTGTAATAAATACTGTGTTAAATAGCATCAGTAACCCATTAAGCTTGTATTAATGATTGCTTAATACTGACAGTTATCAAACTTTTTGAACCTCAGAAATAAAAACGGAAAGCTGAGTTTGGTGTTTGTAGACAAATGTGCTTCAGCAATGATGACAAGGCTTTTCTTTTTTTATTACTATATTTTGTTTCTCTTCATAGCGTATAGCTGGAATAACAGCTATGTTGCAGCAGTCTCTGGAAGGGCTGCTCTTGGAAGGCCTTCAGACTTCAAATGTTGACATAATACGCCACTGTCTTCGCACTTATGCAACAATTGACAAGACACGAGATGCAGAGGCATTAGTTGGTCAAGTGCTTGTAAAACCTTACATAGATGAGGTAAGATAAAGTAAAAAATCCCAATTGATTTGCAAATGTGCTTTTTTTTTCCCTGTTAACCTCTAGCTTGCATTAGCAGCTTCAAAATATCTTTTGTGGAGAGAGCAGGAGAACTGAGCCCCAGCAAACTGTCTGTTGGTTGCTATTTAAGAAAAAAAAGGATGGAGGAATTCTCTTACCTGTCTGTCACCAATTTCAGGCTGTATCCAGTCAGGATTCTTCCTACTTACATTTTTCTTGGGCTGAGAAATCAAAAAACCAAACCTCTCCACTTTAGGACAAGCTTCCATTGGGTGCTTGCTAAGGCTGTAGCAA
>VYZS01081904.1:16321-31663 GCA_013400695.1 Neodrepanis coruscans | reverse complement strand
CTAAGGCAAAAGTAATGCACTCATTGAACAGGCCATTTCCTGGAAAAGCAGGCCAAACAATTCCTTGATTAACTGGAATTGGACCCACTACATGGATTTTATCACGTAACAAAGGTATTTCTCTGTCCTCTTAAATAATTTTCTTCAGTTGTTTTGGAAAGGGGGAGGAAGTCCTGAAATGATGATCTTTGAGCAAAATCACAAGCAGGGTGAAGTACACATGATTAGGCAGAGGGTATTTGGCTGAGCAGAGCCAGCAGGATTCCCAAGGCTGCTGGGCATGTGCAATGAAGACAATGATATGCTTGAAAATTAAGTTGAAAAATTAGCCTTTAAAAAAGCTGCATGCTAGGGAGAGTGAGGGAGGTTGATAGAATAACATTGCTTTTCTATGAGTACAAGAAAATAAAATCCCTGGAGTTATTAGCACTACAGGGACTGAGAGACTATTGAAGCAAATGCTTTTGAGGGAAAATAGACTATTGGTGCAAAACATCAGCATGGGTTTGGGAGTGACCATGGCCAAGAGGAAGCACAAGGACACCTGATTGGCACAGGGACTGGGAACAGAACAGAGGAATTCCTGTTTGTGGACTCTCGCTCCATCCCCAAAACTTTGAGTATAAACTTCTAGATTCTTCTGTCCTCCTCTTGTAAGACCTGTCTTCTCTCTCTGACTTTCTCATGAGGAATACCTGCCTGCAGACCAGTATAAAGTTTGTCTATGAATCCCTGACAATGTAGAATCTTTTCTGAATTAACCTCTCCCAAACAGCATTGACATACAGGAGGCATCCTTGTCCCCTCCAACCCATTTGTGTAGTTATGAATGAGTAAAGCTGAACTTGGAGGAAGGAGAAAAATACCTTATAAACTTCAAGCAAATGGAGAATCCAAAGTAAAATATCTTCTCAAAGCTTAAGCCGTTATTCCTTTAAGTGTCTGTGTGTCACAACTAATTGTTGTTCAGGCACCAGGAGATCTATTTAAAGTAGAGCTCTGCATGGTGTAGTGTGAAAGAGGCCTGCTATCCCTATTGTTTCTCTTTCTCTATTAAAGAGAAATGTTTGCTTACAGAGCAAGAAGAGCACTCTCTCTGCCCACCCTGGCCACCAAACTGCAGGATCACATCCTGTTTGCTTGTGTGTGACAGCCTCCCTTTTCAGAGCTATGCTGGCACTTGAAATAAACATCATCATGGTCATTCCAGTTAATAACTTATTTTTGGAAGAGGCTTTCATTATTCACATATTTCTTTCCAGCAGTAGATGGCAGCAATTTTCTTAGTCCTAATCTGATAAGATCTGTATGTTAATTACTGTAAATTATTGTGTTTCAAAAGGTAAAGGCTTCAGTTGCCCTTTTCAGAAGTCATTATTAACTAAGATATCATCCCTGCTCTCCTGCTGGGCAATAGCAGAGACCAGTGCCTGAGCTTCCCCATCCTGTGCTTGTCTTGTGAAAAGCCCAGCTGGCACCTGGCTGGGATGTTTAGTGTCTCAGCCTCGTGCTGTTGAGGAAGTGTAGGACCAACAGCCAATCTGAGCTGGTCCCTCAGATCCTCGGCCTTCAGTGGTGCCACAAGGCACCAGCAAGGAATCGAGCACTTTCCAGTTCCTTTGGAGTTATACTCTGGGGATAAGAGACTTGTGGGAAAATGTGGACTCACATCCTCACCTTCAGCTGGGATGAGAAATTAATAGCTTGGCAAATAATGATGTACAAAAATGCTATGATGAATGGCTAGTAAAACAAAGACTGAAGAAAAAGAGCAGAAATGATCTGGTTCAGAAATCATCAACCTGTGTGTATTGCTTTAAGCTGACTTTTTCCCTTTGTACATGCTGTACTTATATTTCCAGAAGAGGGTTATTAGGAGACTCATTTTAAAATGAAATATTTGTGATCAGTATAAAGGTTTGCAATAGGAGATATCAAGTGTGAGAAATAGATTGAGCAACATGAATCTAAAATATAATGGCTTCTGTTATGTGAGCATAGAATAATGATGTTGAAATTAGAGAAGCTTCATCAACTTTGAATGAATAAATGATCTCCAGTGGACAGAGAAAAAACTGATTTTAATGGTTGTTTTAAACTAACATTTGGTGAAATAAATGTTTAATGCATTTGTTCTAAATCAGAATTAACTCCAGTGCAATGTCTTATTCATGGCTAAAGCACTGCTTCTATTCAGCTGTTTCTCTATTCTTTCTATTTCCCAAAGTCTACAGTAAATTGGGATTTTTAAAGTTCAGGATCCGTTTTAAAATGTCTGATAAATATACCCTCTACTACTGCTTTTTGTTGTGTGTCTGGTGGATTAGACTGTGTCATGGGAAATGAAACTGCAAGGCCAAGAATCAGACAAATTTATAGTGGGGTAATTGTGCTAAAACTGTATTAAGTTCTGTTCATCCTGAAACATTGCAGGAATTATGACCTACAGCTTTGCAGTCACCTGTGCTCCATTTCTCATTATGTGTTAGAACCCACCTGCTATTACACAATTAAAAATATGCCAGTGGTATAATACAGGCAGGTGAAGGAGACTGATCTGCCCAAAATCAGAAAAATAATTAGAAAGGAATGGACAGGTGGGAAGGGAAGGATCCTTGAATAACCTGGGCATTGTGCCATTGAAATCATTGTGGACAGCTGACCTATCTAGCAAGCAAGGGAAAATCTTTTCTTTAATCATCAAAGAAAATTGAGTGTAAGATGTGAGCTTGTGGGAACTGGTAGAAATGTCCTTGCCTGCACCTTGAGTAAGTGACTAGTTCTAATACTATGCCTTCAATGGAATAGTCCAAGTCTGACTACTGTCCTTTAATGCCTCAAGGAGCTCCTCTATCACTGTTTCTGCTCTTTTGCTCTGGCTGCTTTTATGTTTCCCTAAGTGTACTCTAAGGGCGAGAGTGCTTGTGGGACTGGTGCTTCTTCATGGTGAAACTGTTTGTCTACTTTGAAGTGCTCCTTTTGACCTTGCCCTGTTCCCTCTACTGAAAAGGTCGTGTACACAATGAGCAGAGCTGTCGTAGAGCCACCTTTATGCCTCTATAGCAACATCCTGCCTTTTCCTGTGGTAACAGGGCCGTTTCACAGCAAACTGTCCCCAGCAGAGAAATGAAGCAAACAAATGTGCCTGCCCACTTCCAGGGGCTCTGGCAAACTCTACAGCTTAGAGCAGGGAGGTGAGCAGGAGGCACAGAGCAAAGGGGCTTGTTTTGGAGGATGTGGAGGAAGAACTGTCTCCCAGGTGGGAGGAGATGAGCTCAGGCCCTGAAATGGTTTGTCCTGGCATTTGTACACAGCTGTTGACAGCAGAAAGCAGGAGTGGTTGTGAGGGTCAAGTTGTTGTGTCCAAGTTACTTTGGTGCTTTGAATTTTATGTTATAAATGAGAGTTAGATCTTTTATATATCTGCTTGATGGTTCTGAAATGTTCTCTCCTTGACGACATTGCCAATATAAGCACTTTAATTTTCTGGGAATAGGCCATTTAACACCTAATACATACTCCCCAGGGCATGGATTGTAGCGATTTTGGTCAGTGAAATGCTTCATGTTTTGAAGTTACAGCTACATGTGAGTGTGGGGGCTCTGCTTGTCTTCTCCATGACTGCTCAGCAAGCAGGTTGCTCCCTGGAGCTCCCTGAGTTTTAATACCCCTCCCTACTGCTAGCAGTGTAGTTCTCTGGTATATGACGCCTATTTTTTGACCATGTTGCAGATGGTGTGAAGGATTTGTTTGTAGCTCTGTGATAAATGTTGCACAGGGATCTATGACACCAGAAGCCAGCTCCCATTGGAGAGGATAAAATATAAGTGCTCTCATTACCATGCTCTCACTGAATGCAGGCTGCCTCTGCTGGGAAGTCAAAAGGCAATGAGTTTGCATTAAACAAATAAACTTGCAATGTGAATTCTTCCTCTCCGAGATCCCTATATCCCCTCATGATGCAATCTTTTGGGCAAGAACTGTCATGTACTACATGGCTGTGTAGCTTATCACAATAGAACTCTGGCTCAGCTGATGCCTCTAGATACCATCGTGAAATAAATATTAATAACTTGGCAGTCTCCCTGCTTACTGTACTACTGTTTCCATCCTTCTTATTACTGATCGTTTGCAGCTGGAGAAACTGTTGCAAAGTTATCTTCTTTCAAAAAAGGCCAAAAGTGAAAGAGGGTAAAAAAGGGCAGCTGAAATAATTACAGGCATAAGGAGGCTTTGATTTGAGACAATATCAGGCAAGATAAAATCCACTTAATTCTCAGAGCCGAAAATAAATAAGAGTGTGATGGGAGGCTGTATAATAATGAATGGCACAGAGAGGGTCAGCAGGGTTATTCCTTGCTGCATTGTTTGCATTATATGAAAGGGATGCCCAGTGAAACGCGAAGGTGACAAGCTTGAAATAGATAAATGAGTTATTTTTATGTTGTGCAAAACTTAGCCTGCAAATCTCAGTTCCACAAGACGCTGTGCTGAGATACATTTAAATACAAAACCTATGAGGATTTTACAAGCCACACTTATTAGACCTATTCAGTTACTTTAAAAGCAATTTAACTTCATGTTTTATCTAAAATGCAGAGATGGCTGTGTTTGAGAAGCAGCGGCAGGCAACTTTCAAACATAAAACATGAAGTCTATAACAAAATAACATTTAGCTTTCAGAACTGTCTTTCCCTTTTTCCTGCTAAGAGGTGCTAAGCAGGGTGAAGGTAGATGAGGCTTGTTGAACCTGTGTTCTGAAATGACTGTGCAGGCTCAGAAATACTGAATTCACAATTGTTTTTTATACTTTCATTTGAATCAGCTATCTTGAGAAAGCAAGTTCCCTGTTTTGTTCTGATATAGCAAGTGTTTTACTCTCTTTATCAGAGCAGATTGTGCCTATCTAAACTTTTTTTCTAAATCTTCTTTGTGGGGGTCAGAAACCTCCTTATGCTGAGGGTCAGAACCATTACTACATCTAGTGAATTTTTCCCTAGAGTTAATTATGTTCAGTCATGCAACATCTTTGTGGCTGAGAAGATGCAAATAATGATCCAGAAATACTCACTGTAAGATGGCAGCTTATTTAACTTAATTCTATTAAGCCAATTAAACCTGAGTTGAGGATCACTGCATAGCTTTACAGGAATGCCTGGGCACTTGATAAGGTAAAAAGTTTACTTTCTTGGACAGGTTTCGAATGGATGCAATAAAACAGAATCCTTTCTGATGCAGTCACTGAAATCCATGTTTAAACCAGTAAAGAACCTGGTCCTCCAGTTTATTTTGAGTGAGGAACTGCAATACAAGTGGAGTGCTTACTTCTAAAGCTATTGTAAAGCTAGATGTTGGTCAATGAGATGCCCTCAGTCTCATTGAGACCTTTGAACTGAAAGTTGTTTTATCATTTTGTAGCTTTTTATTTTCTTTTGTAAGGGGGAGATACTCCCACGAGTGCTTGGGAAAAATGAAAGAACCAGACGAAGAGGAGGAAGGTAAAATGCCAAAACTCTCAACCAGTCCTGCTCTGTACTGAATATGGACATCTCTTGATTTCAGATAACAGAAATAACTGTTCGTTTTGCAGTCAGCTATTTTACACAGGGGAGCAGCCAAAGAGTTCAGTGTGCCGGCATTGTTGGCCATTTTAATTTTCAAATGCGTCTGAAAAATGGATTTTGATAATCAGTCTCACATTCTTACTAAATACAAATTAAGTCATTTAAAGGACTTGGGTTTGCACCTAATTGTTAAAATGACTGAATTGGAAACAATTTTCTCTCCCAATTTTGAACCTTTTGCTACACGAGTCACCCAAAAAAGCCATCCCACAGGATATTCATCTAATCCATCTGAGAGTGCAAATAGTGGAGGGACTCAAAATAACAAGAAAATTGTTTACCTTTCTGAATAGGATATGAAATTACTTTCTTGCCTCCTTACAGCAGCTCAAACATTTACAGGAATTCGTTAAGCTTCTTAGAGAGAGGATTGTCCAGGTAATGCTTCTTTCAGTAAGTTAAGCTGCAAGGAAAGCAGATGCTTGAGTTCATGAAATTTGGGGGATTCTGGAAAAATTTCCTCAGGGAGAAATTTAAATAAATTAATGGACAGTTGCTGCTTTTCTTCCTTCTCTGTCTTTATTCTCTTTCTATGCAGATTCTTTACAAGTTATTCCCTCTCTGCGCAGATGGGTCTGTGCAATACTCATAAGGAAGTAATTTAATTAAGTGAAGCTGCACCAGGTAAATGTTATTTACAGATGGTTGAAAAATTTTGTATTATCCTCATTTGCCAAGAAAAATCTCCCTCATTTCACAGTTGGTAGAGAGGTGTTTTCAGTTGTTGTGAAGGTACAGCAGATCCTGTCTGCATCTTTTTACCCATTTTGACTGTTATCTTTCTTTGTGTTTTTAAATGGTAACCCTGCAGGCACTGTGCACATAATTGAAGTAAGCAATCTGCTTGTTTATCTCTGTTTTCCATTAATTAGATATGTGCAACCTAAATTTTCTACTGCAAAACATGTGGTGACACACTAAGGGACCAAATCTGCTTTTCTTCACTGGGCTGAACTTCCAGTGTTGGAGAAGGTATCTCCAGAACAGGGGCACAGTGGTGTTTGTTGTCATCTCAGCCCAGGCTAGACAGTGAGCAGAGGGTGAACAAGTGGCATTGGAAAAGACTGGAAAAGTGACCCAAGAAGCCCCTGCCCTTGGCAGCCTTTGTGAGGGTGAGCCTTTGTGTATTTGGGTTTGCTCAGACTGGATGTGCACATGCACAGGACACTGTGGAGCTGCAGTGTTTTGCCTAGGCAGGGTGTAACAGTGCTCCAGGAATTTCACCTCCCGCCTGAGCCAGGCTTGCAGCAATGCTCCTGGATAGTTTTGTCTAGCCAGATTTCCTTTTTTCTACTTTATTCACTGCTCACCTGGTAGCTCAAAACTTCAGTTTTATAAATAAAGAAGGTACAATGCCTCATCTGAGTAGTTACTTCTGACCCATGGTAGCACAGGTAAGACCTATAGATATTGCTATTTTCTAAGGCATCGTGGTGATTCTCAGAGACAGTTTTATTCAGAAATGGCCCAGCTCTGCAGTATATTAAAAACAGGCTAGTGATCAGCTGTCAGGTTCAGACAAGAATTGAAGAACCTTCCAAGAGTGAAGTTTCTGGGAGGAAATCAAAGAGATCTTCATGTAACAAGAAAAGCAAACTGTTTTCAGCCTGCCCACAAATGTGAAGAGAGAAGAGGGAGCAGCCTCAGCTCTATGCATGCAGAATGGCATGTACGTGGAGAATTCCATAAAGGAGCGGGTCAGTAAAAATTAAGCTTGTATGTAAATCCTGAGGCAATCATTAGGGAAATCTTTGGAACTAGAAGAAACTTAGTGCTGGTGTTTGAGGTGGTTCTGGCACTTTTGTCTGGATCCATAATGGACAAAGCTCAGCATATGCCTGCATGCTTTGTTAGCTCAGGACCTGCTGTTTTTTACTGAAAGGGATAAATAAGTGAGTCTTTGAAGTGAATGGCCTCTTTTCCTTGTATATATGCCATTATCCCACTGCAGTCCTGTAACAGCCACCTTGATGTCAGACTGGCCTTGTACACACATGAAGGAGTTATCAGGTACTAGCTCTCTGCTCTGCCCAGTCCACATCCTTTCCCTCTTGCCTCCCCTCTGTTTTGAATCATTTTTCTTTGCTTGCTTGTTGCTTGTCTGCAGTGATGGGTGTGTGCCCTTTTTCCTCACTGGGAGTCTGGCAGTAAATTATCCTTTTTTTTTTTTTTTTTTTTTTTTTTTTCTGTGGAGCATCACTTGTTTTGTTGAAGGAANTTGTTAGCTCAGGACCTGCTGTTTTTTACTGAAAGGGATAAATAAGTGAGTCTTTGAAGTGAATGGCCTCTTTTCCTTGTATATATGCCATTATCCCACTGCAGTCCTGTAACAGCCACCTTGATGTCAGACTGGCCTTGTACACACATGAAGGAGTTATCAGGTACTAGCTCTCTGCTCTGCCCAGTCCACATCCTTTCCCTCTTGCCTCCCCTCTGTTTTGAATCATTTTTCTTTGCTTGGTTGTTGCTTGTCTGCAGTGATGGGTGTGTGCCCTTTTTCCTCACTGGGAGTCTGGCAGTAAATTATCCTTTTTTTTTTTTTTTTCTTTTTATATTCTGGAGCAGCTGCTCTGATTAGTCTGAAGCAGAATAAAAGACCTATAAATGGGGAGAACCCTGAAGGTAAGTACTTTAGTGAGGACTTAATGTCAAGGTATAGTACACATAGTAGTTTTTAAAGGGACCATTTAAAAATTGTTATCCACTGTATATTTTAAAGGCAGGACATAATTCAGACATCTGATTGACTGCCCTTGAACACTGATTCTTGTTCTATAATTTTTATTTTTAAGAAACCTTGATTTGAGAACTTTTTGAGGACATTATAGATTGCATTCATCACCCTTAGTGGATTAATTCTGCTGCCTGAGCTGCACCAGATTTGTAGGGACACTAAGGCAGAGGAAGGAATGGCAAACTCTCTCAGGAACGGTGGAGAAGTCCACTGTAAATCTGAGGATTGCTTAAGAATTCTCTTTTCATTGTAGAAAGTGTTATTTCTAATATTTTTTTCTCGTTCTGATTATTCCAGGGAGGACATGATTCAGTGATCTCTGATCTCTGCAGAGACTACAACACAGTCTTGAGTCCTTCTCTCGGGAATGGGGGAATGACAGTGATCCCCAGGGTGCCCTCAATAGGAAAAGTATTGCCATTCAGAAGCACTGAGTCCAGGGATTTAACACAAAAATTTAAGAAGGGTACTGGCCTTTAAATATACTTGAGAAAGCAGTCAATCAGTTATCTGTGGCTTTCAAGTCGAACTAGTGCTCTTAAATGCATTGCTGAAGTAGTCTTTAACCTAAGTCTTCCTCACAGCATCTCTAGTCAAATTACATTGCTTTCTGTGATCCTTTTCCTGCCTCTCTTCCCATTGCCCCCACATGCATTCTCTGTGTTTCCTTTGGTGTTTGCAGAGTTTAGTGTTTGACCAAGTCTGTCTTCATCCCTCCAGAGAAGTGTTGTTTGGTTTATTGGATGATGTGGGGTGTTTGAGCAGCTTCTGCAAATGTGAGGGCTTTTAATGAACAACCTCTCTGGGGTCTCTAAGTATGCTGATCATGGAATCCTCCCCAAAAAGCAGGATTTTCACTCAATTTTACACCTAATCTGCTTCTACTCCACCTCTTATGCTCATGAGAGATGCTTTTCTCCAATATGTGCTCCACTTTTCAGTTGTTTTTATCATGTTTCCATTACCCCACCATTTCATGCTGCAGTTTGACTCCTATTCAGGCTGTCTCCTAGCTCAGCAAAGAGCTCTGTTTTCCAGCCTCTGCTCTTTTCTCAAGTCTTGGGATGTGTGCCCTTCTCAGAAGGACTTGGACTGTAGGAACGTTTCCTTGGATCTTACCAAGTGCTTGAGGTCAATGCTGTGATTTGACTCGGGCTAAATCTGCCTCTGATGTGCAAGCTGTGGAGCTTAAATTCCAAGACAACTGACCTGTCCGCTCTGTTGGGCAACTGGTGTTGTGTATTGATTTCCAAATAGTGGTTTCTTTATTTTGGAAGTACGAGATGTGTCCCTGGATTTAGGCTGTTCAATGGAACCTGAACACTGGAGGTTTGATGGATGTGGAGGCTGAAGAGCAGGAGCATTATGTGCCTGTGTGGAGAAGAGATGTCTATGATGTCTTCCACCTGGTTTCTGACAAGGAATATTAATACTCAAAATATAAATTAAAAAAAAGTAGTTTTAGCATTCATGTTTTGTTTCCTTCAAGACAGGATATAAATCTAATGTGCTTGATATTTCCAAGTACTGGCATTTTTATATAGGTAAGAAACTTTCAAGTCTGAAATACACCATACAGTTTCTTAGAGAAATACAAGCCTATTTTAGAATATTATTATGTTATTACAAGCCAAAAGCATTGGCAATCAAGGGTGTTTTTGAAGCTGTTAGCTTGTTTTGTTGGTGTTTTTTTTTTTTTTCTCTTTAGTAACACTCATTGCATTTGAGGAAATGAACTCACTGACAGCTTGGAGGGCAGGACTGGCTCAAGCATAGTGAAAAAACACATAATGCCATTGTTTAGTCTTTGAGTCTTAAATCAAATTATATCCCTTTATTTCCATAAATGTTTCTCTTTGCAGATGTACTGGGAGAGAGGAATTCAGTGCCTTCGAATGCATGGACAACAGAGGATGACAAACAGATGTCCCAAAAAGCATTTATTACCAGGCATTGTAAAAGGTAAGGCTGGAAGAAGTATTTTAGTATATCTTTGCTTTGTTGACCACTGACAATATGTTAGAATCTTCCTTCTTCTTTTTAATCTCATCTCATTTGTAGGATATGCTCACTGAAGCTTAAAGAGACCTTGAAACATTGACATCAGAATTGAATTACTGATGTGATAAATTGGAGAGCCATTTGAACAGATCATGCCTGTCCTGTGAGTGGGTGGATGTGCAGGTGTGTGAGCGCAAAATACCTTTTTCTTGACAAATGTATTTCCTGTATACACCTTATGAAAACAAAGGGATGTCTTTTCTGCCAGATACCACATTGCATAAAAGGTAGAGGACCTCTATGCTGAAACCAGGGCTTGAGGAAGGAGCCTCTTTGCACATTGCCTCTGGCCTCAGAGGGATGTGCTCAGAGGACCAAGCCAGCCTCCAGCAGCTCCCCTCTCCAGCCCTGCCCACCTGGAGCTTGGCATGAGCTACCCCTGCCAGGAGCTGTGCTGCTGTGGCTCAGCACCACGGGTCATTTAACATGCTTGGCTCCTCCACATTCTCTGGCAGCCCCATCAGCAGCTGCAGCAGAGCCAGCAAGGACCCTCACGCAGGCCTAAGTGGGAATAGCAAAATTCTCCTTTTCTACAAGGCAGGCCAGCCCCACGCTTCTGCTTGAGTTGAAGACCAGTTATCTTTTTGAGAAGCAAAAGAATCAGACTTGAGAATTTTACCTTGGACTTTAAAATTTAGTAACAGTGTTGGTCAACTTGAAAAAGAGACACCTGTTTACAGTGTGATCCAGGTGTGTGAAGAAGGATTTGAAACAATGCTTAAGGTTGATATTATTTTAAACACAATTCTTCTCTGCCCTGAAACTCCATTTTGTTTTCATCTGAAACAATATTTTTCTTTTCCCTTTGTCAGCTGACATGGAAAACTCATTATTCAACTAAATGTAAGCTACCCCAAATACATGTAGCTTTTGTCCAGAAAAGTGTTTGCGTTTTTTTGCCAACAGTCCAGAGTTTCAAACTATTTGTTGTACCTTTCCCTTTATAGTTATGATTTACTCTGTTCTGTGGCCTTGAACATGATAATCTGACCAGGACAGAAATGCAAAATAGGCTAAATTTTACAATCAGATTTAAAATTTCTGTTGTTTGCTACAAACACAAAAAAGTATGAAAAAAATTTCTGTATTAATTCCTTTTCTAGAAGCACCATCAAAAAAATGGAGGGTGGGGAAGAAATCTGTAATAGAAAAACATGGAACATCAATGTCAGCATTTGTTGTTTTCTAGGTTTTATTTCTTTTCACTTTTTAAACTAGGTTTTTCAAACCATCCACTTGCAGAAATTTGCATTTTATGAGGACAAAGTTACAAAATGTGATGGGATCGTTTTAGGTAACTTACCTCTTTTTTGTCAGCGTGTGGCATCTAAAACCAACCGTGCTTGTCATCTTAGTAATTTCTCATCATTGAAGTTAAAATATAATCTAAGTTTGCACCAAATGAGCTGTTCCAAGATGAGTTTGCCAAGCTCTGTATTGCAGTGGGATTTCTGCAATTATGATTAGGTACTGTCAAACAAAAATGATCTGTGGAATACAAGTGAATCCAACATTGATTAGCTTCTCTAAATCCCACAAGAGGTTAGGAGAAGCACAACTTGCTTTTAATCTTTTGTCTCTGTGTCTCTGCCAACCACAGTTGTGCTGGTAGGTACAGAGCAACTGAAAGTGGAGGAAGGGATGAGAAACAAGGTGTTGGTGGATGACTTTTCTGTTACTAGGAGCTGATCTATTTTAGGATGTTGTTGGTGCTCACCAGAGGTCTCAGACCTGTTGGATGGATTGTGTAGCTGCATCCCATCCAGAGGACAGAGGACAAGAGTTTGTGTGTGCTAATTATTTTTGCTTCTTACTGCCCCCGTGTCCCCCCCGACACTTTTTTTTTAGCTGATTATTAGTTCTCCCACCAAAACCTGACATAAACAGGCAAAGGCAGCATTTGTCTTAGTCTTGTCTGAGAAATTCCCAATGGGCAATGGAAGCATATTTCCAGTATCTATTAGTGGATTTTACAGTCCTGCTTCACAAACTATTATGCACATGAAAAAGAGCTCTCCATTTGAGCAGTTCCTCTAACAAGCTTCATACCTGTTTGCTGGGTAAAGACAAAGTCAGGATTCTGATTTTAATTAAACAGTGCTTCCATTTTTGCTGTTGGCCAGTCAAGAGAGACAGGTAAATGGTCAATATATTGTATCTTTTTACTCTTTTATAAAAATATAATGCCTTCTGCATGAAGATGTTACCTCTGCTGCAAAGCTGTCGTGTTATTCTTTGGGGAAGGAAAATCTTATTTTCCAATCCATATACCTATGCAGTCACTCTTCTTACGTTCTGTACATACAAAATGCTTAATAATTTTATCTTCAGCTTTCAAGCATAAAAGTGAGAAAGTTACCCTATTCCAACCTTAACTACATGTGTATGTTGTTGATATCAAATAAGATTACTCCATGGAAGATAGTGCATTTATCTTTCACTTGAAATAACCCAGGGGAATGTCAGATGCAAAATGATTTTTGAAATCTTGGCATTTACTGCTGCTTTATAGAGTGTGTGTGTGTGTGTGTGTGTGCAAATTCAGTCGACAGCAGTGACATTATTGTGCGAGCCCCTCCAGCTGAAGGGAATTGGCACTCTATTAAAAATCCCTCTTTCCAGAGCTTAACTGGAAATATGTTACTATGCAGCTCTGTGTTTGTCTCCTGAAAAGTGGTGATGAGAATCACGTCTGCTACCAGCCGGGCAGGATTCTCTCCTTGTCGGTTTATTCCTTCCTGTAGCTAATCCTTCATCCGGTGTTATCTGGTCGTCGATGTCCTCCTTATTCCTTTCACAACAGGCACTCTTTGCTTTGGCTTTTGTCCCGTGTAAACTCAGCCCTGCCAAGTCTCTCTGCGATGAGCTCCCTTCTGTGCTCTGCTGTTGCAGCATCAGCATCTCACATCCTCATGGATCAGCACTTCTGCCTCTCTCTGCTCGGGTGATGTGGGTGCTGCTGGCAGAGCAGCCTCTGGAGAGCACAGAGCCCTGGGCAGCAGGACATGAAGTAGCTGGAGATGGTGGACATAGCATGGGAGTGGGTGATGCTCAGTGTCATTGCCACTGTCCTTGTCACCTGGGCTGAGGGAGGCTGGATGCTTGTGCCCGCCTGCAATGGGTTATCTACTGACTTTGCATCACTGCTGAAATGAATTGCTGGCAAAGGCTGATGGTATTTTCAGAGATGGACTTAGCCTTCAGCCTTCTTGCTTGTGACAGGGGCTCTTCTGAGCAGGAGCATACACACACATACAGAGTTTCCAAGTGTGGCCATATTTTGCAAAGATCAGACCTGAATCTGCGCTGCTATATACAAAAGACTGGACATAAAGTCAATAAATGTGACTTTACACAGCTGTAAATCCTCTCTTCCTGTCATCTTCTTGTTCAGGCAAGAAAGATGTGAGAATCATGTAGATTCAGAAGCAGAGAGTCATGGCAAGACTGGGGGTCTCCTGAGCACAGCATGGATGATGGCCCCTTCTGGAAGTAGCTGTGTTAGTGGTAGCACTGATTAGGGCAATCTGTGCCCACCCAAAGTACCTTATTCCAGCTGGAGGGTGCTCACTTTGTACCTCAGCTCTGCCAAGCAAGTTGCTCAGATGGAAGCTCTTTAATTTCTGCTTTTTAAAGTCAAACCAAACCTTTCTTAGTTGACTGAAGCAGGACAGAGGGCAAGGCACTTGGGCAGCAGATCCATCTGTCCTTGGGAGACAAGAAAAGAGCAGCTGGGAGAACAGTATCCATTGGTGGCTGTCAGAAAAGGATGTTTGCCTGCAATCTAACTATGATAGATACAGATGAGTCTACAGATAGATTGATTAAAATTGATTAAGAAGGTTTATCTGGGGACTCTTCCAAATCTAACTGACAGTGGAAAACAATCTTTTTCACTGAATTCTCTGGCATTGGGTTAAAGTCCTGGAATACTCTGTCGTGAAATAATTTGGTTAGCAGAAAGAATGCTTTCAAGGATTTGCTAAATGGGATTTGAGGTGATGCATTTGGTTCCTGGCTCTCCACAGACTTATTGCTTGACATTGCCTGAGTTCACTGGTCTCTTTGGACATCCCTTCCTAGTATGTATGACAGTGGGAATAATTTTTCTCTCTTCCATTTTTATCAGGGTCAACTGCATTATTCTCTGTTTTTTTTCTGTATGTGTCTACAACACACTGCATCTGTGAGGTCTTAGCTGGGGTCTCTGACCTGCTTTGCCACACATTTAAAAAACAACAATAAAAAGGTCAGAAACAAAGGCCAAAGCAGGTCTCATTACTTCTTTAGTGGTATATCAGAAAGTAGCCTAAGGCTTGGTGCATGGCAGGCTGTTCCTACAGGTCCTCTGAAGGTTGATCTCTTCTGCTCTGTATTCAACTCCATGAGTACCACATTCCTCTTTTCATTCCTACTGAGCCTTCCTAAAGACTGACAGCTGTATAGCATACTACTCTTGTCTGTGAAATGGATTATTTTCTGCAATGGACTGAGATGAGATTTGAAAAAGGGAAACAAAATTAATCTAAAAAAAATTGGTCAGCAGTATATTCCCCTCATTTTTTTATGAATAAGGTATACCTTCATATAGTCAGCCTAATAATTAATGTTTTTTTACTTATTATAAAGTGCTGGGGAATGTCTAGTGATACCACATTATCTATTAATTTAAGGTTCAAGTATAATTCCAAGATATCATTAAATACAGCTTGACCTAACTGTATATTTCAGAGTCCATGGGAAGTTTTATTTTTAGGCTTTATATCTTTTAATTCAGCTAAAAAGTGGTTTTAATAAGAGATTTGATAAATATTTTTTAGAAGAGCACTTTTACACTCTAATCACGCCAGGAGAAATGAAGGAGTAGCTGAAGTGTCAGAGGTTATAAATTGTAGCAAAGGTATTAGCATCTTAGTGAAGAAG